>CM022878.1:1777149-1804710 GCA_012654025.1 Pachypsylla venusta | reverse complement strand
TGGAACCTAACCCAATACTACTCCCAACACGTTCTACACAGCTTAACAACCCGTTACTACTCCCCATGTTCTTCCTAGGTTAACAAACGTGTAGGTAATATGTAATCTATGTGTATGCTCTGATCGCGTTTAAACGGTTGTACCTCGGTGATATGATTATTAATGTGGGAGTCAGATTTATTATCATTTTTTTCTCTCATCTTCTCGAAACGAAGTTCGGGTACTCAGCTAGTGTGAAATAATTAAAAGATAAAATTGTATTAAAATTTAATAATAAACGAAGGGTATTGATACAGATATTATTATTACATATTAAGAAGACTGTCCATTTTAACTGAATGAGGATCTGTAATGCCCCCCCCCCCCCAAGCAGAGGTGAGGGCTTACTTAATATTATTTATATCCAAGTTAACACTATTTGGGATTGATTAAAGTTATAGGGGTGCTGCATGGTGCACATTGCATAAGGTAACTCATCCCTAGCAGGGGGTACCCTACATAATATTTAGGAGAGGGGGGCATTGACGTGTAAAAAAAACACAAATAACGGACGCAATGGGAGGCTTTAATAACATTGGATTAGAGGGAGGCCCCACTTTATCTTGCTTTTTAGAAAAAGGTGTATTTTATTTTGTAATTAAATTGAAAATTTCTCTGATTTTATTTACTGTTGTTTAAATGTATACTCAGCCAACGATCATACCACGTTGAATACACCAGTTCCCGTCAGATAATTGAAGTTAAGCAACGTCGGACGTGGTCAATACTTGGATGGGTGACNGTTTAGTCTATCTCCATACCAAATTTCATCAAAATCGGTTCAGTAGTTTAAGCGTGAAAGCGTAACATACATACAGACAGACAGACAGACAGAGTTACTTTCGCATTTATATATTAGTATGGATGAAGGGAGTTTTGGTCACCAGAAGGTCTTGAAGCCCATATATCTTTTATGAATAAAAGATCCGGTTCTTACCCGGTTACACAGGCTGCAAGGGTTCAAAACCTACTCCAACTCCAAAGAGGCATCGTCACCTTGTTCGATCTTGATCTGTTGGGAAGCATTCTCAAATTTTGTTATTCCATCATTTTTCTCAAGGTTCCTCAACCTCTTTTGAACTAACAAAGTTCATAATTTAGATTGAAAATTATGAACTTTGTTAGTTCAAAAGTTAGTTCTTGATGGTAAAATTTTCATTCGTTCGCGACACATGGCTTGCTCATCTCGTAATTTTGCCTTTCAAATTTGTGATGTTAAACTTCATACTCAAATCCATATCCATACTAATCCATACTAATATATAAATGCGAAAGTAACTCTGTCTGTCTGTATGTATGTATGTTACGCTTTCACGCTTAAACTACTGAACCGATTTTGATGAAATTTGGTATGGAGATAGACTAAACTTTAGGAAAGGACATAGGTCACTTTTTATCGCTAAAAAAAGGGGGTTGGAACTATAAACGGCCATGCCTCTAAGGCGTCAAGCGAAGCGGGCGTATTCTGCTAGTATTGCCTATAATTACCTATTTTTCCTATTTCGGAGCAGTCCTGTAGCCCCCATCTTGTAGGTCCAAATTATACTCAATAAATACTCGATCAGAGGCTGAGAATACCTTACGGAGGTAATACTCAGAAGAAACTGATCTGCAACGCAGAGCCCGGTGTGGTCTCGCAGTCATAGGAAACTACATTGGTCTTTCACCCGATTCAATAAATTACAAAAATGAACGACCTGTAATACCCTTCTTAAATCGTTCACACTACTCATATTCGAAAAGGGGATCCTCTCATTTACCCCCAAAAAATTTAAATTCAAAATTCTTCATAATTGAAAAAAACAAAAACTTTTTAATCTTTCCAGCTACAAATTTCCTTACAAGAAAGCACTTTTCGAAAACTCTTCGAAATACTTTCCCAAACAACAATTTCCCTTCCAAATTTTCCGTCTTCTTGCATACATTCTCTCGCTCCATTATATTTTTCCAAGTTTCGACGTTTTCAACCAACTCAAAGTCTTCTTCATTTCTTACTTCCAAACTTTTCTTTTTTGCTTTTGTAAACAGGGTTATAGTAAATCCAACCCATATTTCAATATTTCCACAACTATCAATCTAACCTTTGTACATATTGCCCTCTTTTCCTCAATATACTGAGAATTCGAAAAAGTAATATCAAATGAAAAAAACACTCTGTATGTGACTGACGGTGACGAACAGTTTCGGCGCACAATTAGACCCCAAACTAGATCTATAAATACCAAATTTCATCAAAATCAGTCACCGCTAAGCTTGATTTGATTTTTGGATTAGGACCTACATACCAAATTCCATCAAAATCGGTCGACGCTAAGCTTGATTCGATGTTTGAATTGGGACATACATACCAAATTTCTTCAAAAACCGGTCAACGCTAAGTGCGAAAGTACTGCTCACGGGGTACGACTATGGAATCTACGCACCTTGAAAAGTAAAATATCAAATTTTGAGTGCTGATTTTTTTTCCAAGGCAATTCCAAAGGTTCATGAAAATAATCAAAATCGGGATGTTAACACTAATCGGCCGACAGTAGTATGCACACAGGACAGGGCCGTACCCAAGATTTTTTTCGGGGGGGGGGCCGAAGGATTGACAGCCAAGCCAGGACTAACACCTAAAAATGATGATCATGAAAGGAGATGTTGATGTTGTTCTTGTTGTTGTGGTGGTGGTGATGATGAGTTACCCCTTACAATATTACATAAGTCATGCATAAATTATAATAATGAAATTTCGGGGGGGGGGGGTCAGGACCACATGACTTCTCCTGGGTACGGCCTTGACACAGGGTGTACTTTTAAAACATCTTTACAACACAGTTTCTAAATGTCTTATTGACCTCCCTGTACTCTTCATGTTTCCACTTTCTTGTTTCTGTAATGCTTTTTAGAAAATTATATTTCCCCCACAGAAGATGTTCCCCCTGTTGTTGGGTATATTTTTTAAGTGATTATTATTTCCAAGTTTTTTTTTCACTTAAGTTAGAAAAAAAAGAAACAGCAAAAACAAACGATGTTTTCCATAAGCGATGTTTTTAAATGGTAAATATTATAGAATATTTTGAACCGGAGGAGGGAATGCTATTATATTTACCATGTCTATCTGGTCGTTGGTCGCACTCTCGAAAAAAATGGCAGAGGGTAGACATGGCTCAATAATCTTGTAGAATCAGTAATTTTATAAAATTCCTAGGGATTTAGTAAGATCACGGAAAATAGACGAACGCGAGGATTTTCGACAAGTTTTCTGAAATGCTTTAGGGATTTTATAACCTAACGGGATTTTACTAAATCCCTAGGAATTTTATAAAATTACTGATTCTAAAAGTTTACTGCGACAGACATAAGTTGGACACACTGTATATTGATATTGCCTTAAATATATCAGTAAGTAACAATCGTCGCCCAAGTAGGTCAATATAGTTCCATAACTCTTCTACCGTTCATACAATTTTGATGAAATGAAGGAATGTTAAAGAACACGTTCCCAGATCAGCCAATATGAATTTCAGTAAATAGGAGGCATTTGTTTGCGAAAACATTTTTTTTTTTAATTTGGCTTAACGTCTCTTTAACATCTATTGGTCATTCAAGATGAGGGTTTCATCCGTAATTCGCTGGAAACTTGCAAACCAGCTACCCACATTGACCTCACCCAGCCTGGGTTGGGTCGGAAAAATAGCCAGCATCACGAGGGGGCGAACCCACGTGGACAACTACATGGTACAACCTCGCTGGACGTTGCTTAACTTCAGTGATCTAACGGGAACTGGTATATTCAACGTGCCATTGACGCTAGCTGAGCGAAAACATGTAAATGACTTAATTATAAAGTAGGAAGTGACAGTGTTCTGAAGGCCCATGCCATTTATCAGCCTCCAATATTAGATGTATAAGTATATGATGACACTCAAAAACTTTAGCAGTAAAAAAAGTATTTATTTACAGCAGTTCTTGTATTGATTTATTGATCTAACGCATTTTCAGTACAACGATTTGGCACCGGACAGAGCCCAGCCTGGGTTGTTGAACATACAACGCAGCGCTACATTGACAGATGGTTGCGAAAGCCTTATAACTGGAAGAACAACATTTGCAGATCATATCTGTGTATTCAGAAAAATGTGTACTCGATCTCACCCCACATTCACCAAAAAATCAACAACAACTAACACTCTGATGAGGTTGTTCATTAACCACCATAAAAGATAATAGAAAGAAATGTGAGAAAGAAAACGAAATTCGACACCATAATGAATATGAAACATTCGATAAGGGCGATAATGAGAGAGAAAGAGGGAAGAAAATTCGGGAGAGGGGAGAAAAATAGGATAATTATTTAAATTGATTATTATTCCGTCAGACGTTACATTGTTCAAAGTGCACTTCACTTGACTGACTACTCTCATCCCTCCAATACTGTCAGCTCACAAACATTATTCCTTGAAGAAGAAGGAGGAGAAGAAGAAAAAAAATCCCTTTCGAAAAACTAGAAACCTTATTTTTAGGTAGGTATTAAAAAAAAGAAACGTTAAAAAAATTCCCTCAGGAACGAAACCTTGTCTCGTATTCAAAAAATTAACTTTAAATATGACACGTTGGATGGGATATTATTTAATTAGCTAACACACACAGTGTGAGAGAGAGAGAGGGAAGAAACGTTAAGTTTTCATGCAATAAAAGGGGAACTCTTCCGTCGCTGATAATATTATGGAATTAAAATTTGATTTTGAGAAGAAAAAAAAACTTTTAGGGTGACACTAGTGTGTTACTGTGAGAAAAAGAATGAACTTTAAAAATGAGAAAATTTTTAATGTTCAGAAGGATGACAAACACAAACTAGATCCTAGTCGACGAGAAGAAGTTGAATGAGTAAGTGCAATGAGGGAACAGAGACAAACTAGAAAAGGAATAGACAAGGATTTGGAGAATGACGAAGAAAGATAAACTAAGAAAGGTACAGAAGAAATTAAATGAAATAATGGAGGAGTAATTTGATGAAGAGAGAAAGTGGAAGCGAAAGAATTGAAGATGAAAAAGCCAATGAAGAAACAGTCAGTTCTTGAATATGATCGAAAACATTGAAGACATGAAATGGTTAGTGAAATATGGTCTTATGGGCGTCGGCAAATTACTCAATCTGCGCAATCCCATAAGACTAAGGGTGGTATGCAGAGTCCTCACTGTAGGAGCATGTGTCCCTACAGGTGATTTTGTTACGCAGGGACGATTGTTTGAAGGGCCTGCGAACTCATGTTACTCGTATCATATTCCTGTAAATAAACTCGTTGGATTCTATTATCTTCCTCCTCTCTGACAAGCATAAACTCTTCCAAAAAAAAGAAATAAAANTAATAAAAAAAAAAAAAAATATTTACAACCAAGATTTCGAAAGTTGATGTTTTAGGAAATCTATAGAGGATAATAATATAGAAGACATTGCGAGGAAGCTATGTGTTCTAAATATGTGAAGAATTTTGTACAAATTGGCTTTTAGCAATCAAGAGAATCTGCATGCCAGTGATCATGAGCCCAATATATACCAAACGCCATGTAGCCATGAGAGTTTCTACTTTGCCATCTCATCCGTTCTTTACCATTATAATCGGAGATCATCCTGTATCTTCCATTTGGTTGCCGTTCCAATAGTCAAGTAGATGAACGGTCCAATTGGCCCGATGAAGATCTCCGTACTTATCATTTCAAAACTTCCTATGACAGGCCCTAAATCTTCCGGTACTCGCCTTTCACTTTATTTTCCAAACATTTATTTATTTTAATTAATCAACATTTCCATACATTGATCCACCCAGTACAAATATAATTATTGAACTTTAATTCTGACATCACCCTGAATGTTTGCATTATCCTCATGTGTTTTTCAGTGAGACATTATTTCTTTTGTATATTATTTAAAATAAAAAGCATTTCTTTCTTGGGGTAGAGATCATCGTATGGACTTTTCAAAAGATGCATTTCCCGGTTTCGCCGTCTATTGTGTGCTTCAATTTGCTTTCCATTGTGTGTTTTTGATATTATTTTGGTAAAGGATTAGGTTTCGCTCTCTATTCTATTATTAATCTCATCTCAGGTAAACCCTTTTAGTTTTTAATAATGCCAATATCTTGAGTTCAACATATTGCAATACCTATTAGCAATTGATACAATTTTTTCTCTTCTTCAAAATTTACAATAGGGATTTATTGCGTTTGTTAGCATATATACATAATATTTATAAACTGGTGTTGTCTCCGTTGAAAAATCAAAGGAAATATATGCTATCGGCAACTAACACAATATACATAACAATAACAATAAATTGACTGACTTGTCTCTTGCCTGAAAGATACTGGAAAGTTTTTGGAGACACATTCAAGATTAGCGTGAGACAATTAGAATACTGTAAAAGGTGGATACCAGTAATTCTCGGAATTAAAGGTCTACAAAGTCTTTTTGTGATTTATCTAAAGTCCAAAAATATGATTCCTCTTAGGAGTTCATCTCGCACCTAACCTTGCGCACCAATTTGTTTATTTTTATGTTGCACATACTCTGAATCACGTTGTACCAAACATTCTAGATCATCCTTTAACAGAGGCTAAGGACTAACTGCTGATGCTTCGAATATAGTTTTAGAAGAATTAGTGGAGGCGGCAAAGCATCTCTTAACAAAACACAAAGATTATTATTTCAAACTTATCTCTTTACAACTTTCTATAAAGAAACTTAGACCAAACTTTTGTTCAAAGAAATTTCTTGGAAAGTTTGATTGAGCTGACAGTTATCGTGTTTCTTCTTAAAGTTTGAGGGTGTTTTAATTTCTTATAGAAGTGTTCAGCTGTTCTTTAAATGTCCCACACTGATGAGAATGAGAGACCTATTTATTTCTCAGGTATTGACAAAACTTGTGGAATTATGACGAACTGTCTTCAGTAAGACAATCTTAATAAAACCCAATTGCATTCTGCCCAGAAGGCGTAATTTTTGATTTTACAAATTATCAAAAATGCTGAATTTCGAACCTAAAGATTCTCCCAAATTCAGAACTGAATCAGGGTGACAAGATGGAATAGGACAACTCTGGTAGCATTTGTGCTGTATCATGGCTCCTTGTAATAGATTTCTGATCTATTCCCCTAACATAAACTGTTTTCACGTTGTCACCCGAGCCTGAAGTTCCCCCAAATGTCGAAACCCTTGTTTCCTGCTGTTCCCATATGTGGACTCAAGGTGTGACAATATGGACTAGAAATCCTGGTAGTCTGTACCATTTGAGCTGGTGTGCTCTATCATTGCTCCTTCATTCTTTCACGTTTTTCATCACATTTACTTTTGTTTTTCAAACTTCTAAGCACAATTCTATTTTTATTTTATCACATTGCACCCCCCACACGATATAAAAAATAATCAAATATAATAAAAATACAACTTTGGAAAGAAAAGCTGTTATGTTTTTCACGTTCTTGTGTGTTTGAAAAATATTATGATTTTGATTGGAAGTGACAGTTTAGGGAAAAAACGTAATTCCTCCTTCCCCCCAAAATATCCTGTAAATTTTGAACTAGTTTTTATTTACAGTGGATTGCAGAAGATTTTCAGGCTACAACTCAAGTAACTTCTATTTTCTTAGAGGAAGGAAGAAAAATGAGCTCTACCACCTGAAAATCTTAGAATCTGCGGAAAGCATCTCTTACACAGGTGGAACGTCATTAAAGATGCACAGTAGGCTCTTTATTCTAAATCTTTATTATAGACTAGCAGGATACGCCCGCTTCGCTTGGCGCCTTAAGAGGCATGGCCGTTTATAGTTTCAACCCCAAAAGTAGCCTATGTCCGTTCCTAAAGTTTAGTCTATCTCCATACCAAATTTCATCAAAATCGGTTCAGTAGTTTAAGCGTGAAAGCGTAACATACATACATACACACATACATACAGACAGACAGAGTTACTTTCGCATTTATAATATTAGTATGGATTATGTAAAGAAAAGATTAATCTCTCACTTACCTGGATCACTGTGATCTAGACTTGGATGAGAGCTAGGTTGTTGGGATAAAGGTCCTGGGGTACCCCCAGAGCCAGGAGATCGAACGTCTTCATTGCCATGACCACCGTACGACAAGGAAGAGGAGGGAGGCCGCTGAAACAAAACAAAAATCACAAGAAAATTAGACAGAACAGAAGAACACAACGAAAGAAATCTATTGAATTGTTGGAAAGTAAAACATCAATTGAGATACAATAGTTTTCTAGTGCAGTATTTGTTTCTGAAATGTCAAACTAGTTACCAATTTCTCAATTAATTTTCAAATATACATAATTATGTCTTGAGATATAAAATGGGGTCTACCACGAATCAATAATGCTCCAAATAGCCATTTGGAGCATTATAACTTTCAACTTATACCGAAAAGAACAAAGACAGAAATAAAAACTCTGCCAATGTGACAACTGGGTTTATTATTTTTCTGGCAAAAAATAATAAATTTTTTTGGGGGTACCCCCCAAAAAAAATTTGAGGGGGATTATCATGATGATTCCAAATCTAATTAGACCCTAAATTTAACATACTTACCAANGAGTGTGGTTTTTTTTTTTCGTGACGATTCCAAAGGTTCATTATTGAAAAATAATAAACCAAAAAATTGATTTGTAGCTTGTCGGTTGTGTTGATAACGTGGAGACTCCTTCGACGAACCAGAAGTTTTTCAGAACTCATACACCAACATCTGCATAAATATATTCATGCCTTTTTCCTTGGGAAAAGAAACGTTGAAATTATTCGCGGAAAAAAAAGAGGGCGTTCGAGTTCCCAAGGGATAACATAGCACTTCACTTTAAAACCATCAAATATCCTGTGGGATCTCCTTATAATATCATAAAGGTTTACACTTCCCCTCTTTGTCTTTGCTCCCGAATGTAACCTCTGCTTTTTCTCTCTTTTTTTTCATAAATTATGAATTTTCCCAAAAACATAACTTTCAACTTATACCGAAAAGAACAAATACAGAAATATTGTACGTATGCAAATTTTTCGGGTCAACAAGAATTTTTATAAATCTTTTAAAGGATTGTATCTTTGGGATTTCTAAAGTATTTCTGGAACACGTTTCAAACTTCAAATGAAAACATGTATTTCTGCGAGTTACAATGGTATCCAAAAATAATCTGCACGATTACAATTCTTTATGCAAAAGGGTAAAAACGGCAGTTAATCCATTACAAAATATTCCGCAAAGTTTTTAGAGTGATTAAATGAAAATTTGATGCAACTAAAGGTTCATGTGAGATCCGAGAACATACCTATTGTTTTGGTATATAAATATAGTTGAGTAAGATTTTTTTTAAAAAAAAAAAAAAAAGTTTGTTTAAAGCCGCCTTCTCCTAGAAGTCTCCTGAATGGAATAACCCTAAACATTAGGATCGATCTCTCCGTCTGTAGCGTCTCCGCATTTGCGTCTTTAGAGTCAAACGCGTAAAGAAAGAAAATAGCGCTCCTTTACACAGCAAAAGTCCATCTAACGCTCAGAATTCAAGTTTCGTTGGAGAAAGCGGTGATAAAATGCGACAAAAGATGAGGATGGCATATCCGCANAAAAAAAAGTTTGTTTAAAGCCGCCTTCTCCTAGAAGTCTCCTGAATGGAATAACCCTAAACATTAGGATCGATCTCTCCGTCTGTAGCGTCTCCGCATTTGCGTCTTTAGAGTCAAACGCGTAAAGAAAGAAAATAGCGCTCCTTTACACAGCAAAAGTCCATCTAACGCTCAGAATTCAAGTTTCGTCGGAGAAAGCGGTGATAAAATGCGACAAAAGATGAGGATGGCATATCCGCACCATGCCAGAGCAGAAAATAGGAACAGGGGGACATTTTGTTCTATTTTCAAGGCTCATTCTTCTGTACTTCTTAGGGTATGAAATTTATTGGGCGTTTGGAGTTCAAAAGTCTCCTTCTTTCTTCTTTGATACGTTGGTTAAGTATTATTATTTCTCAAGCAAAGTATTATCAGTAGCAGAATATTTAGCCGTAAGAAGTACCCTAATGTGATTATAAAGTCCTTGTTAGCAACATCCTTCCAGCAGCAGTCAGATGCTGATGTATTATCAGTAGCAGAATATTTACCCGTTAGAAGTACCCTAATGTGATTATAAAGTCCTTGTTAGCAACATCCTCCCAGCAGTCAGATGCCGATGTGGTTTGAAGTAGTTTTAATTTGGAAGTACCTCGCTCGACCTTTCTTATCAAACCCTCTCCAAATTTTTGATCAAGAAGTGTTCAAAAATGCATTCATCATCCTTTCTTGAAAAAAAATCCATTATTTTTTAATTTCAATTAGAGCAGCTACCCCTTAAGAGAGGTTTAATACAAATAATTCATTTAACCTTTCATTGCACGACAATGGAAAGGTAGATGAACCTGCTCATAAAATTTGTTAATACAGGAAAACATTTTAAATAATATTGAAACAAGAGACTTTGACTGAAATCCTAGACAGCTGAAGTCTTTTGAGTTGTTTTTCTTTCGAAAAGTAAAACGAGCTGTATATTATTTTTAAAAGCATTCTTAGAATTACTATGTGGAATAGGATGAATACTAGATATTAAGCATTGTTCCCAACCATTGAAGTCCCTGATTGCTTCACTTGGAAGAAGAAAAAAATACCTAGGTTTCCGATTGACTTCTGCATAGGTTATGGGCAGAATATAATGTCCGAGCTACCTGACACTTCCTCGCTCTCTGTGGCCAGTATAAGTTTAATAAATTGAAGTTAAAATTTTGCAGCAAAACAAGTCTTATTCTTAATGAATTAAAGGAAATAAATCAATTTACTATGCGAACTGTGAATCAACGTCTGTTTCCGATGGCTCCATCAAGAAATCTGTCCAAGGGTTAATATTGATTATAATAGATCAGCTTACGGTTGTTCTCTGGTACTGTCGTCTACCTGGCTCTGTCTAGTGGTACCCCATTATATGGTATTATCACATAATAGAACACATCACATTCTATACCTCTTCATCAGTGAATAGGAATAGGACAATCCATTGAAACTCACTCAGTATATCTACGCCAGAAGTAAAATATTACACATGATAGAGATCAGGTTTTCAGCAAAATGTAATTCCACACAGAAAATTTTAAATTATATCACTACGAACACTTGCGAAATCTGATGTAACGTCCAATGACAAATGAACATCATGGTTGCAATTATTTAGGCCTTTAAAATTCCGAATTGAAGCTCAATGATATGTCCTTTTTAAACCATCCTCATTTGATCACCTGACAAGTTGAACTCGGAGCAGAACATAAGCGCAAGTGACCCAAAAAACAGAAAAAAGATACCGATAAGCGCACAAAAAAAACATCCAAAAAGTGCACGGGGTATAGGTACATGGTAAGGGTCATGGGTAGTAGTTTTCGATTCCATAGTCCCAAATGCTCATGCATCTACTGTCAAAGTACTTCTTACAAAATTGAATTTCCTTTAACTGACTCGATATTAGGACAAAAACTACGTAAAACAATCCTGTAAATATTCCCACAAAATCATCTTCTTTGATGATTCAATCAATGTGTTATATAAGTTCTCCTTTGATGATTGAATCAATCTTATATAAGTTATGGCATAATCAGATGATTAAAATCCTGCGAGAATGATGATAATGTTGATCGTCTGCATGTACTATGCGCATGTGTTTAAATCACACATTTCATATTGTGTCAATAATTATAACGGCCTTGTCACTTGCGAGTTCCTGGAGTTCATAAATTGAATGACAACTCGAGTTTCTTCTTCTTCATGAATGAATGAGGAGAACTTAGTCGCCAATTACAAAAGAAATAATAGTAGCATTGTGGTGGATTTATTTAGCAGGAGAATACTCGGTTATTAGACTGATCTATTGATTAAGAGAAAAGATAAGGAAAATCGACAAAATATAATATGATCAGATGAAATAAGGAATATTGACAAACGACAACAGTTGTCGCTGAAGGTTAAGCTCCGATTGACGTAATAAATTAATCAATTCACAGAAGAAATTAGGAAAATCTAAACATGCTATAAGATTACTCGGTGGGCAGATAAAACTGACCCCACAATGGCCGGCTCTATGCACCTGGAATGCATACCATCACATTCCAGCTAAAGGCCATCAAAACATTTTTGGTAACGTCATATTACCCTATTTCTTCCATTTTTCCAAACCTGTGAATGAAAAATGTGAAGAACCGTTGATACACCGCTACAACGGCAACAGATGAAACAATGAAATGAGGAACATTGGCAACAGACAATGGCTTTTTTTGCCCTACTAGCTCAAGTTTAAGTGGACATCACCCTAAAGAAAAAATATATTAAAAATCCACAAAGACGTTTAATATTTTTGACCTACATAATATATTCTCCAGTAACGATCCTACTCAAATAATGGAAGAATTGACAGAAATTTACATAAGGAATACAAGAATGTATGCGTTCTAGGTTAGTAACCAACGGAAAAAATGAAATATAATAGAACAAACCATATCTCCATTCATTGTAAGAATATCATTGACGCGTTTGTTTGTTCCTTTTATTCCAAGTGACTATGGAGTGATATAAGGTGTTAATCACCCACGACACACACAGGAAACAACCAAAAATTGTTATCACAAAAAAGAGACAAGAAGACTTCAAATTAAAGAGCTACCTGTTTCTTATCCTTCATCCTTATCAATAATAGCTAGACTGTTGAAGGAGATATTGACAAACTAAGGTAAATAATAACATGCATGATCATACTATGGGAATTGTTATCTTAAAAAATGAAGGCGCCAGATATAAACAAGATCATCAACAAATTAAATATTTGACAAGATGTGGTGTCTAAAATAGTATGTAAAGTATCTAAGAGTACAGGGTGACAGAGTATAAGGTGATAAATCATCACATACACTTAGACTTAGGGAGCATTCACACTAACCTGTAACAGTGCCGGCAAGTTATTCCTGGTGATCGCGTGACCAGTCTAGTATGACCATGTTCCTTCAAATGCCTGAAAGAGTATTTTTAGTTTTGCCAGGAGGATCACTTGCCGGTGACGCTACTGTCACTGCTGAGTGTGAATGTTCCATCAGAACAGATTTTGCATATTTTTTTGGTCTTCATACATTTTGGTCTTATTCTGTCTACTACTTCGTCTACTTTAGCTATCTTCTTGGTCTTATTCGTAATACTCACAAAGATCTCGAGTTACAAAGATTACCGATTGCTTCTTCGGTCTTCCTACGTTTTGGTTTCATTTTGTCTTTTGGCTCTTTAAGTCTGATTCCGTTACTCTCTTGGTCTTCCTTGGCCTTCATCTTACTCCTATTCCATATACTCACTTCAGTTTTCTATTTCTTCCTTATTCTACAAACCTACTGTAATGCTATGATGATAAACCCAAATGATGATAATCTTCGGATTTACATCTCTTTAATTTTTTTAAATCAAGATAACCTATTTTATCTGCCGTTATTAAATATAAATAGTTGATTGTTGTGTTCATATAGAATTTTTCCTTGATACCATCTGATGTTTTGTAATACATCGCATGACAACTCAGTTCATCATCACACAATCACACATATTGAGTGTTAAATGTGAGTGCTCTTGTTATCATAACTATTAATAGAATCACAATTAATGACTATCTCGCTCACTCTCACACAAAACTAACAACTTCGTGTTTGCACAACTTATTAATTTGCACAATTTATCTTCTAACTGTGCAAAATATTTTGCAATCATTATTATCATTCACATATATGTTTGACAAGGCAAAATAAATCAAAATTCTCCGTTCCGTACGTACAACACTCACCAGGCATAATTTAACATTCTGTCAATTACTTAATTTGTTGCGTTCTGTTCTATTGGTTCTTCCTTTTTTGATTTTATTGTTTCTCAATTCTCACACATTGTCAATTTTGGAGAATCAAATATTTTCATTATACGCATCTTCTATAAGGACAACGCGATGACATTTCTCCTTGATCTTGCCATGTGATTCTTTTCCTTTCCTGTAATTTCTTCTTTTTTCCAGTCTCTTCCCATATTTTTACTATTCCTCTTCTCCTTTCTCTCTCTAGTCTTCCACTATCTTATCATCCCATTTCACCTTGGTCTAGGGAACAACCCTCCAATTCTTATTGGGATTCGTTTTTGCCTTTTGTCCTTTCCATTTTTTCTCTCAGGTCTCCTTCTATTTCCTTATCTTCCCAGTCCAGCGATGGTCTTGGTTTCTTCCCATTCTAATTCGGGTTCGTGTTTGCCTTTTTCATTTCATTCGTCTTTTCCATCCATCCTCTCAGGTCTTCTTTTATCTTATCTTTTCATATCAACTTTTATACTTCATACACGTAACCCTCAAATTCAGTTCGAATTGTTAAATTCTTTCAACCTAATCATGTTTCTTTCTTCCTTCAATTATTATAAAACATACAAGTATGGTAAGATCTCATCAGGTATCAAAGTGCACTATAGCACTTACTTTTCAATTATTTTGTCATTAGTACTGTAGGTACTTGATATTCTTGCTATTATCAATGGCGTTTCTACTTCGCAGTCTTCTTCATTTAAATACATACAGGAATGTGCAAAAGAGGAAAACCACAAAATTATATTTTAGGAGAAAAAAAAAATGAGGCGATAAGTTGACAAAAAACATTTTAGTAATTTTATGTTACTACAAATTTCAGCTCAGAATACCAACTGATCTCAAAGCTAACTAACTGTGAGTTATTTTGATTATACCGTGGCAATATCTAATAGGTTAAAAACTCACGCATTTTTAAAACTCACCCGATGCAACCCTGTTTATTCTTATTATTGTAACTATTGATATAGGATGCGAAACGAATACAATGGAATCTCCATAATCCGAACTAAGTTTGTCCATAATAATCGTGTCAATAATGGGATGAGACTCCTGACAACGTAGGGCGCAGGAGGAACACTTCTGTCCTATTCCGAATTCACACTTTTTACAACTAGGCGCTTTGAATACTGTATTACAGCAGGTCGTTCACGTCGAAAATTTAAACTTTAAAATCTTGGATAGGTATTCGATTTTTGTGTTTATTATAACAATTTACGAAATGTAAAATCTCCGATGTCATAACTGTGGGTTTTCTTTTCCTAAATTTCGGCATACGGGAATCCATTAAAGTTTAAAACAACAAAGAAACCCAATTGAAAGCCAAACCGAGTCTTCTTGAACAATTTGTGGATGAATGCTTCTAAATACAGAAAATGATTTCAGAGCTACCATCAATATTCAGAACAAAACCTTGAGTTTTTCCACTGCTAATATTGTGTGTGCAAACGCTGTTGGCGGAATATTTTGAGAATTTTCCAACGAGATCAATGTTTGCGTTGAAGTTTGCAGAAATTTGCTACAAACTAATTTGTACGAATTTGAGTTCGTGACAATGCGAGTTGTGATAGCAATGGGGAAGTTTTTGAAACGCATTCGGGTACTGTTCATCTCTATATTTCATTATTTGTACAACAGTACTTACTCCACAAGGTGGCCGATTCCAAGTACTGGGGCGACCTAAAACACCTAGCTACCAACATAATTTCAAACAAGGGGCTTTAAATCCATTTAGGTAAACTCATTTTAACCTAATTCGATCATCATTAAATACAAAACTGAACCTGGAAATAAGGAGAACAGTTGATTTGAAAGGGAACGCCGTTAAAACAACATCTAAGAAAAAAATATCAAAAGTTAGTTATCTCTCAAAATCAGAAGTCTCTGCAAGATTAAAATTAGAAAAATGGAAAGTGGCACTGGATTTTGATCATCTAACTTGATCGTCAGAATCATCATTTTGGGGTTGTTCCCCGACAATAAATCCAGTAAATTCCAATGACGTGCTAAATCTTTTGACACTCCCTATATTATTTGTGTGCATAATTTGTTTTATCTTTGTTTGGTAAAGTGCATTATGCATTATATTATTATATGCAATATTAAGTAAGAAAGATATGCAAACTGTTTTTTTTTCTGCAGGAAATGTAACTTTTTTTTATATATATTATTATTCATTCCAAACATAATTAGTGTTTACACTAAATGATTACAATGTGAAAAATTATGATGGTGTAGGAAAAAATGTGATGGTGTAGGAGAGGTTGGAAGTCATCCGCGTAAACAGTGATTTGTGAGGCTCGATTGTGTTTCATAAGATTATGTATCCTGATGGATAAATTTTTGTAATGTTATATCATTTCAGAATGATTCTCTACTCTTGCTTGGACATTTTCCACAGATATTCCTATCAATGAGTTGAAAGTCATCCGCGTAAACAGTGATTTGCGAGGCCCGATTGTGTTTCATAAGATTGTATATGCTGATGGATAAATTTTTGTAATGTTATATCATTTCAGAATGATTCTCTACTCTTGCTTGGACATTTTCCACAGATATTCCTATCAACGAGTTGGAAGTCATCCGCGTAAACAGTGATTTGCGAGGCTCGATGGTGTTTCATAAGATTGTGTATGCTGATGGATAAATTTTTGTAATGTTATATCATTTCAGAATGATTCTCTACTCTTGCTTGGACATTTTCCACAGATATTCCTATCAACGAGTTGGAAGTCATCCGCGTAAACAGTGATTTGCGAGGCTCCATGGTGTTTCATAAGATTGTGTATGCTGATGGATAAATTTTTGTAATGTTATATCATTTCAGAATGATTCTCTACTCTTGCATGGACATTTTCCACAGATATTCCTACCAACGTGGACTAATAATTTCCGCATGAACCAAAGCTATGGTTTGAACGCTTTGGGACAAGGACCCCTTTTAAGGAATGATCGAGGAAATCAACCTTCAGTCTGATTTGGCAATAGCTTAGTACTTCTAATTTTTTTTTCAATTTTGATATTTTCAACAATATTCTTCAAGTCTATCGTTCCATATTGACTCTATTAAAATCATCCATTTATTATTATCAGCATAAAGTATGTGCCTGGTAGTATGAAAGTACAATGTCTATATTCCCCACGAGTCTCATGTATATGTATTTTTATGTTCTCTTTTATGAGACATAAAAATAAAAAACAAACTTATAAAATTAAATCCAAAGGAAAAAATAAAATAAAACAGGGCCAGATATAGTGAGGAGAACATGTTGCCCCTGCCACATGTTTCTTGTTCATGGCATGTGTCAATTGCATGATCTTTTATGATAATAGTGTAGCTCTATCGAAGAACTGGGTTATCCGAATGTTTTTTTTTTTTTTTTTTAAATTGGCTTAACGTCTCTTTAATATCTATTGGTTATTCCACATTGACCTCATCCAGCCTGGGTTGGGCCGGAAAAATAGCCAGCATCACGAGGGCGCAAACCCACGTGGACACCTACATAGAAGAACCTCGCTGGACGTTGCTTAACTTCAGTTATATATCGGGAACTGGTGTATTCAACGTGCCATAGACGCTGATTGTATCCGAATATTAATAAAATCATATGGATTCATATGTTTGAGTACCAGGACCGGGGCCCGTTACGTGCGCGCCTGCCCAGACGAAAGTATTGAACGAAATGCAATGCAATGCAATCGATATTGAATCATGTGGAAACTTTTCTTTAAAAATATCCCGCAAATTGATAAGTATAAAATAAACTTGAGAACCTACCCGAACAATCCGAGATAATTTCATCAAAATCAGATGAACGGTATAAGAGTTATGATGAAGAAATTGGCAAAAATTTTCCCTGATGAACTAATAGATTTTGCAGTACCGGGTTTTCTCACGAAATCAACCGTTCTTCCAATAAACTTGAGTATAAAATAAACTTGAGAACCTACCCAAACAATCCGAGATAATTTCATCAAAATCAGATGAACGGTATAAGAGGTGAAGAAATTGGCAGAAATTTTCCCTGATGAAGTAATAGATTTTGTAGTACCGGGTTTTCTCACGAAATCAACCGTTCTTCCCATAAACTTGAGTATAAAATGAAATTCAGAACCTACCCAAACAATCCAAGATAATTTCATCAAAATCAGATGAACGATATAAAAGTTATGGTGAAGAAATTGGCAGAAATTTTCCCTGATGAACTAATAGTTGTGGTAGTACCGGGTTTTCTCACGAAATCAACCGTTCTTCCCATTTATAGATGCATGATTAATTAAAATGGTAGAAACAGATTGATATGAGTTTACCGAAAAGATTTTGATGGCCCTTGGCTGGAACTATGATGGTAGGCATTCCAGGTCGTCCTGGTGCGTAGAACCAACCATCGTGAGTACTTTCATAGAATGGTCTGAAATTAATAGTGAGAAGATCTAATGAAAATCCCACTTTCAAAATATTTGGAGGAAAGATGTGTAACGTACACTAACCTCGGGTTTACCACAGGTAGAACCGGACTATTTATAAGTGCGGAGCATAGCACCGTTCCTGACTCCCACAGTAAACCCTATCACAATAGATCTGTTGTACGTCATACTTTGTCATGTCCAACATAAGAAATCGTGCAACTAAAACTTTGAAGAAAAGAAAAATAATCTATTGTTTATTCTAATCTAATATGTACATCAAGCCAGCAAGCATTTGGTTAACATGTGAATAGAAACAATACACCAAACATTGAAAAGTTAAATAAAATTTGGTGTGTGAACTTTTGATAAAATTATTACTTGGGTTTCCGCATAGTATAATACTCGTACAAATCTACCAAAAAGGGGGAACAACAAAGCCTCCAAGAAGTTTACATTTTGGGATAGAATTCAAAAAAGCGCAACCGGTCAAAATACTAAGATACTTACACAATGGGACATTCAAAACTGACTTTTCAGATAGTAGAAATGATGTTTAATAAAAAAAAAACCATAAGCTCGCTTTCCGAATGAATAATGGAGAAAAAGCCAATGCACGGATACAATACTTTGTCTTCCATTATCTATTTATGATATTGCATGGAAGAAAATCATCACGACAGCTCATGCCGTTCTCGAGTTCATAGCGATCAGTCATTCACAACTATATCATGATTCTAGCACAACAAATAGAGCAGTCAAACTCGTGCAGTTATGCATGTGGAAAGCCGCGAGAGTGCGCATAAAACTGAGGGGGTTTAAAAAAGATCTATACATAACGGAAAAATAATTAACGTGGCCATTGATAAAACAATCTGCTGATATAACAAACCCTGTAACAACACTAGCGCTAGAGTTTCACTGTTCCTCTGCTTCATGGGTTAAATTACTATACATAACGGAAAAATAATTAGCTTGGCCATTGATTGATAAATCAATCAGCTGATATATATTATGCTGATAACAAACCCTGTAACAACACTAGCGCTAGAGTTTCACTGTTCCTCCGCTTCATGGGTTAAATTAGGCAAGTTTACTCACTTTCTAACACACTATTCATTATTCAATTTTTAGTAATAATAATTCTTTGAAATCGTCACGAAAAAAATACACCCTCTCAAAACTTGATATTTTTTGATTCAAAAGATTTGTAGAATCAAAAATTGAAAGAAAAAAAATCCGTTTGTCTGCCATGATGAGAAAAGGCGGAAAGTGTGGCGGAGGGCGACACAGAAGGTTTTTTTTTATTCGATTTTCGGTTTCTTTCATATTTTACTTCTCAATGTATATTGAAAAGTAAAAGATGAAAGCTTGATGTTACTTCTTGATGTTACGTGGATGTTATTTTTTTCTACTAATCCATCTTCTGTGGGATGAAAAATATATCTCTTCTCATAAAGTATCAAATCAAAATGTTAATCTATTGCATTAACAAAGCAGTTTAATATTTGAAATATTGAGGAAAATCTACAACCACATTCAAATCAATGTAGTTCAAACTTTTTTTTTAACTAACAATTGACCAAAATTTTCCTCAGGGAAAGCAGATGTGAGTTCATTGTCCCTTTCAGCAAGCAACATGCAAAAAAATTGTGAGATTATTGTGACATGTGTGCGAACTGCCTTGAGTTTTCAGCCAACATGGATTGTTTTATATCCAGATGAATTTGCTAGTTTGCAAAAAAATTTGTCCACGTGGGTTCGCGCCGCGCCCTCTGATGCTGGCCATTTTTCCGGCCCAACCAGTTTTCCAGCGAATAGAGGGTTTTACCCCGTCTTGAATGACCAATAGGTGTTAAAGAGACATTAAGCCAAATTAAAAAAAAAAAAATCTTTATTCATTTGACCACATAAAATTTCGAAGTGTTAGGTGGTAGAAAATTTACCTTAGCCCTTAGCCAGTGGACATCATGCAAGACTCTGTTTCTATTTCTAGTTCTCTTTTAGGAAGGGACTTAATAAAGTAAACAAATAATTGGGCAGTAAAAGTGCAAGTCCATCAGTAACAGCATTTGCGAATCATAATCACGAAAACAGTGTCTTGTATTCAAAGGGGACAGACATCATACTATTAAAATAATTCTTGGCGGATATTCTGTCAATGCTGTTCTAGGATTGCTTGAAACCATCAGTGCTGAATAGTCACCATCACAACCAGGACTTTCGTTTGGTATGAGAAAATAATGCAAATAATAGAACAAATTTTTACAACGCGTTTGAATAACTTTGAAATATCTCTACATTTATTTAGAGGATTTCGAAATGAGAAAAAAAAGTATTTGAATGCAATAATGTCTTGATGCGGATGACAATGGCAAAAGTGCCCATCACGGCGTACGGCGGACAAACGCAATTTTTTTTTATTCAATTTTTGAATTCTACGTACCTTGAAACGTAAAATATCAAATTTTGAGGGGGGGTATTNGGTGGGGGGTATTTTTTTTTGAAAATATACCAAAACTTCATTATTGAAAATAATAAACCAAAATCAAACAGCGTTAGCCTGACAAATTTAACTAACTTGAATGGACGACAAAAATCCCCATAGCTTGTCGAGGTCACGTCGCCTCGGTAAGATTCAATGTACTGTGTAAGCATATTGTGATTGACGGGGACACTAATACAGAGCCCAGTCAATTGGAGAGGCACCTGGAGCAGTTACTCCGCAATCCAAAAAGTCGTGAGAAGGGCAATGGAAGACACTTTGTTGGTAAACTCCAAATTGTTCTGGGACGTAGATTATAACCATATCCCCAAACACGAAAGTTCCCTATAATATGTTCCTTTGGTTCACTTAAAGATAGAAATTTAAGTCAAAATATCGACTTGATTTCCTCTGTACTAGATGCAATATTTAACAGATTTGTTTCTCCATTTCAACATTGTGGGTTTTTTATTATATTCTACCTAGAAGAGAACTTGATTGTCGTTTTCAAAACCACAAAGTCAGAAAAAAGTCTCTTACTTATTCTATTGTTTCATTTATTCAAATCTGTCAGCACAAAAAAAAAAATGTCAATATGGCTTTTGATTAACATAAAAATAAGGGTCAAAAAAAGAGAGAAATTACAAAGTCAACATAAAAAAATAAAAAAAGAGACATTCTGTTTGTCGTTCTAGGGCATTCTCTTATTGAAAGAACCAACAACAATGGTGACAATGTGGAAATCAACGATCATCAAAATCATTTGGAAGAAGAGAGAAAAGTTGGGATGAAAATATGTTTGATCGGGAAACAGATCATGAATAAAAAGAAACAACAAACATTGCTGGAATAGCACAATACTTTTGCTAAAACAAAGTTTGCTATTGTAAGAGATGAAATTGGAACAATGTCCTTTTGAATGAATAAAGGTGAGGAAAAGATTATCGAAGACAGTATTGAACATGATATTGAATGGAAAAACATCAGCGAGAGGGAAGAACAGATCAACCAAGAACGACTCATGAAATTGAGAGGCAACAGAACCAATTGAGCTAAGGGCAGAAATGTGTTTCGGTGTTGAAACAATCAACTGATCTATTTTATAATAATAAGCATTGATAGCCAACGAGCATACCACGTTGAATACACCAGTTCCCGTCACATCACTGAAGTTAAGCAACGTCGGGNAAAAATAAAAAAAAAAAAAAAAAAAAAAAAACACTGATATACCAACGTACCATAAAAACTATCTCAGGGATCTACTGATGAATGTAAAAGTAGGTATTTAACATACCTTCTTTAAAAAAAATCAAATTCCTAAACGCTAGTAAAGGAAACCTACGGGTTAACCCAACAGTTTCTTAAGCTAAGACTGATGGTTCAAATATAAACATGGCCATAAAAAGTATCACCGAGGGCTTTCAGCAACAACAACAAAAAAAATCAAATAGCCAAACGCTAGTAAAGGAAACCTACCGTTTTTACTTGTACAGATAAATAACAGACACCTAACCTCATATTTATGGTTGGTTCTAAAACAATCAAGACTATAAAACGTATGACAGAATGTAATCCAGATCTTATCCGTACAGACATTCTTCACAAAACAAAACTCCCAAATTTTCTATCATTGTACAAACTAAACAACAAACCAAGAGAATACTAGACAACTGAGCGACAGCTGATTCAAATATAATGAAAAGGTCACGCATGAACTAATGCAATGAATAAAAACCGTAATTCAATTCATGTAAAAAATTTGACACACACCCAACACAACAAAAAAAAATATTAAAAAGTTATCTGATATGCGTGTAGCAAAAGCAAGTATTGTATATGTTGTAGCCTTTGGCAAAAGAACGTGAAAAAAAAAGATAGATTTTTTGTGACTAGAAAGGATTTTTGTACAGGTTTGATACGCTTGGAACTAACAACAACAAAAAAAATTGTGNAAAAAAATCTTGGGGGGGGGGGCTTCTTGAAACTGATTGTGAAATTTGTATTCCAACACTCAAACAGAGATGGGTGACGTCGATTTTCGTTCGGTTATCCAAAAAATTATTATTAAAACGTGGCAGTTTTCTTGGGATCGCGTTGGTCCNAAAAAAAAAAAAAAAAAAAAAAAAAAAAAAAAAAAAAAAAAAAAAAAAAAAAAGAGATGGGTGATTTGTTTTATTATTTGTAAGAAATTTCTGAGATTCTTTTATATTGGAAAAATGTTTCAAGACGAAGTCGAATTATGACAAGACGAATTATGAAGAAAAAAAAAAATATTTGAAAAAGATCATCAAAAGTTGAACTACCCGGAAGGTGTACATATTAGGGGATCGAACAGGATGATGCGTCGATTGGGAAATTATTAGAAGGCCAGATGTAAGTGAGAGTGGTCGTCAAAGGAGAATGTGAATTAATGAAATAAAAACATAGCCTGTCTACCCTCAAATAGTAAACGGCAGGACTTTTTTTTTTTTTTTTTTTGACGGGAACTGGTGTATTCAACGTGGTATGATCGTTGGCTAACGACAGGACTACAACCAGGGAAGATTGGAGAAAAATTATTAAAGAGTAGACATGCCACGTTTCCGCACGAAAATAGCAGAATTACTTATCTTCCTTGTGATTATGTAGAAATTTTAGCAAAGTTGATAATCAAAATTGATCTTGATTCTGAACCTCCATGATGAATGGCAATGTAAATTATTTCGCAATTTCAAAACTAGTCTAGTCGAACTCTTTGGAGAACTCCATGAAAGTTCAATTTTAGAAGAAAAAATAAATTCTCAGTAAATATAATATATTCTTTTAATTACTTTTTAAAAACAAAGTTAAAAGCAAACTTGTTTAAAAGCGACTTTTGATGATGAGTGTAAATTGTACACATAAACATGCAGATGATACCATTAAACGAGATATATATACATTAGACGAGAAGGTAGCAAATGTCTAATGGAGTTTACATGTCAGAACATCTAATACATGTCATAAACTAGAACTCATGTCACCTCAGCCTCTGCACCATTTGATGAAACATTCAGGACAGTTGAGTACATTTGATCCATCTAAGGAAACTTGTAAAGTCCATTTTGATGATATGATTTCCCTTTTAAAGGTGTTGCAACTTTTTTGAAGGCAAAGTAAAAGAATGTGGACGTCCAAGATTTCCTCCCTTCAAACATGTCTATAATTTCAAACATGGCTGGAATGCCAAAAATACACCCAAATTCAAACTATTACACCATACAGATTTCAATGACTATGACTAAATTAGGCGCTTTAACCACTGCATTAAAGCAGGTCGTTCGCGCCGATAAAACTAATTTTTTTTTGTAATTCTTGAATTTTAAAACAGAACCAGATGAGTGGACCCAATATTGAAACCAGCGGGAAAATGATAGACAAGACAGAGAAGGATGGCGAATTTTCAATATCCAACATATGTAAAGTCCATTTGATGAAATACTCAGGGCAGGACAGTTCATTTGATGAATCATTCAGGACAGTTGAGTCCATTTGATGAAACACTCAGGACAGTTGTGTCCATTTGATGAAACATTCCGGACAGTTGAGTCCATCTGACCCATCTGAGGAAACTTGTAAAGTCCATTTGATGAAACATTCAAAACAGTTGAGTCCATTTGATCCATCTAAGGAAACTTGTAAAGTCCATTTGATGAAACATTCAGAACAGCTAAGTCCATCTGATCCATCTAAGGAATCTTGTAAAGTCCATTTGATGAAACATTCAGGACAGTTGAATCCATTTGATGAAACATTCAGGACATTTGAGACCATTTGATGAAACATTCAGGGCAGTTGAGTCCATTTGATGAAACATTCAGGGCAGTTGAGTCCATTTGACGAAACATTCAGGACAGTTGAGTCCATTTGATGAAACATTCAGGACAGGTGAACATAAATTTCAAAGTGCAAAACTTTTCCATAATTTCTAGGATGTGTAGGAACCGTGAATAATAATCAAATAGATTAAATATCGCGAGTCTCAAGGCACACCTAATAGGTATATGGAATTTACTTTTAGAAAATATGCCAGTAAGTTTGAATGACACATATGCTAAAATACCAGAGCTATGTAATAATTATAAAACCATATATTAAAAATCATGCAATGGGGCTTGTAGATCATTCACTATGTTAACAGGTCACGTCAAAATACATCAAGTCCATCATAAAGAAGCACAATCTCCAATAAAAATGAGCTATTTGAGAGCTACTGAATGATCGTAAATTTTAATTCTTAGACACCAGACACGTTCTTACTTCCATGAAGTGGAGAAAAAAAAAAAATATGAAAAGAAATATTTATCAACAAAATTAATCAATGTTTACAACCTGATAGAGAGATCTTCGTATATGATGTGTTCGCCTATGTCAAAATTATAATGAAATTGAATGATCCCACAACAACCCGTACCAACCTTAATGATGATAAGATGGGATCAATCTAAAGATCAATTAATTAGTTTCTCTAATGCTGAAGATAATATACTCGAGTTTTAATTTAAATCTAGTTTTTTTTTTCTTTTTTAATTTAACTTGAGTGTTTTTTAATTAATGATTAATTTTTTAGAAAAAAGAAAGAAATGGCTTGAACTTGATATGTGTAAGAGTTTTAAGATGTTATTATCTGTTATTACGTAGATCGGTTCAGTAGCAGAAGGTTAGGTTTCACCGAAAAAACAGCTATTGACCTTGCCTTGGTTATTGCATCGTAAGTCCTTGTATTGGATTATTAAGATATCAGATAGTTCAGCACTACTGAATACTTCTTTTAGGTGCTGTACAAAAAATGTGTGATCTTTGTGTATTGAAATATTAACCCTAGCATTGCCAAGGGGGGTGGGGGGTACAAAGTACCCGCGTTTTGGCAAAAAGCTTATAGTAATCAATTTATGATACTTATTTGAATGAGACCTTTAATAATTGTCACAAACAATATTTTCCATCATAGTATATAAAAATATGTATGTTCTAAGCCTTCTAAGGGATGATATTGAGGCCAAACTTTGGGCGCGGGTACTTTGTACCCCCCCTCCTTGGCAATGCATGTAACCAATAGATTGTCTAAAGCTACCATAAAGTGTCTAATTATGTATACCACATTCAAGAAATAAGTGTGTGTAAATACTGTCAAAAGACATTTTTCTGTGTGGGATGTCAGGAAGGACAAATTTCGGGTTCAGAATAGATTTCCTAGGCTCTAGCGAGTTCTTGGACGTTTCTACGAGAGATTACACTTGAGCGACAAATCCAGGAGTATTCCAAGCTTGTAGCATGATGACCCTTAATGTCCCTCGTAGTAGCTTGAGCTTGTATTTGTTTCCAAAATGACGAGGTTCTGTGTATTGTTGCATGTTGACTTTTATGGCACTTGGCCTCAGTTTGTTCGTATCGATATCTGAACTACTGATTTTTTAATGATTTTGGTTGATGTTAAGCACTTTGTTCGGAAAGAAATGTATGAATGAGGACAGAAAGAGTTGAAAGTTTTGGGCATCTATGCATCATCTATCCAAAAGTTTCATAAGAATCAAGCATAAACATCACCTAGTGGTTCCTTCCATCAAAGAGTCTATTCTTTTTAAAGAATTAATCAATTTTTAACAAGACCAACGACAAATATAAGGATTAACTGCTTCACATCTTGTTGTAATTAACATATTCACAACACTTCCTCCTTCCAATAAGTGTTCAATGATTTAACTTTATTCCTACTCAATACTTGCACACATACATGTTGTTCAAATCTTTATCAATAATTAAATAAATATATATAAAAATGAGTCCATTAATCGATTAACTGCTTCACTTCTTGTTGTAATTACCATATTCACAACACTCCCTCCTTCCAATAAGTGTTCAATGATTTAACTTTATTGGCGTTTCTAGATAAAGCAAGACGATAAAAAAAAAACTTCTTACAATTCTTTTGATTAGCATAATTGTATTGCTCCGACAAAAAAAATAAAGCATGATAGAATCCAATTCATGTAATCAGAATGCATTTCATGATTCAACTCAAGATATAAACTTGATGTCTTTTCTGTTTTGAAAATGCATATAAAAGATAGTTATATTTAATACATTAGGATTATATGTACCCGAAATTTAAAAAACGGAAAAATATATCAGAAAGTTGCGCTACAGTGTTTATTTGGCTTTAGGGTGCAACTGTAATAGCTTTTGAGAAGCTATTACAGCTTATGATGAACTCAGAACTTACCAACTATGAAACAGGGAACCCGAGCCACGCTGTTCTATGGATACAGAATGAGAAAATACAATATTCCTTTTTTTTTAATTTGACTTAACGTCTCTTTAACATCTATTGGTCATTCAAGACGGGGGTTTTACCCTCCATTCGCTGTAAACTTGCAAACCAGCTACCCNTAAAGAAGTATAGCTTCAAAAAGTGCCCTTGTATATAAAATAGATAAATAAAATTATTATTATTTATAGACGCCCACACGGTATACTTGTTTTCCCCCAACTTCTAATCCAAAACACAAACCCCATTAACAAGGAAAAACTAATAGGTACATACATAATAACATATTAGAAACCGTGTGATTCAAAACATATGTTCTACCCTGTAAATCTAATTTTCCACCCTTTCTTAGCACCCGGTAATTACAGACCCCGAAGCACATGTCAATCGACATTTAATAGGATAATGACAGGGCTTGAGGTTAGGCATTAAATGTAAT
>CM022878.1:1734683-1771690 GCA_012654025.1 Pachypsylla venusta | reverse complement strand
TATTTTGTCCGAGCTCAAGAATTGTTAAGACATCGTTCTCTTTTGACCTAAGACCTAAATACACACTCAACAGCACTTTTCAATAATCTATGTTCAACTGTTCACCATTCGACTTTCTACAAATGTTCCATCAGACATTGACGAAATTCTCCTAACCTAAGGAAAGGGTTAGGAAATACAAACACCAACTAACAAAACTAAAAAATGTCCCGTTCCTCCGGAAATAACTGAAATTTCAGTCAATAATAAAAATAATAAACGAACATGATAAAATTATAAAACACAATTCTGTGTTGTTAAGCCATTCAATGAATAATTCAAAATGTAAATTGGTGAAGCAATTACGACTAATTTGGGTCATTCTTTCATGAGACTTTTTATTTGAAGCTGGGGGTTTGGGTAAAGACCCTTCTTGTTAATGAGCATCATCTTCCGGGTATATTTTGTAAATTTTTGAGGATTTTAGATTAAGGTACACAGATCCTTAAATTAAAAAGAGTTTAAAACGCAAACAGAGCATTTAGTGTTGATGAAAGAACAACATGCCATACATCATGTTGTTGTTTCTTCAAGACATCTTATTCACTGGTAAAGTATTCTTGAAAAATAGACTCTTGAGGTGGCAGGTTACCACCAGACGAGGTTAATGTCAGAGGCATTAACCTCGTCTAATCCTTAGGGCTCTATTTTCATATTATCAAATAATGAAGAATCCTGCCTCTGCTAGGGATTGAACCCACGTCCTGCTGTTTACCACTAAAACACTGAGCTTCCTAAGTAGGGGTATTAATAGGTTATAAGATATCATCTGCGAACATAACTTAGAACTTTAAGAGCAACTTTTTCTCAGTATGTTTGGCAATTCATGGAATAAATCTTCAAGTTCCACATTGCAAACTCAGATTTTGTCAATTAGACCACTGACTAGTTCAGTTATGACATTATCACACCCATTTAATATCTGAATAGTCTTAATGGGTTGCTATAATAATTGTCATTGTGTTAATTAGGTTTGGTGTTGAATGCCTCGTAGATTCTTTTCTTATGCTAATAGCGTTCAGAAGTGTGGACTATTTGTACAATTGACATTCTAATATAGTGAGGGAATTAGAAGGGGAATTGTGATTTAAAGTAAATGAGACCGAAGACCCATTGGTCAGAAGAGGTGAACGTCCAATGTTGACTGAAAACTCTTTTCTTAATTGGAGAAGTCGTAGGAGGTACGTTTTCTTTAACTACGAGGACGAACTCAGTTACAAGTCCCACAACGGTTCCTTTGAAATAACAAAAACTACTCAGTTATCACTGGAACATAACTGTACCCCTTAACGGCAAATAGTAGACACGTGGTCTGCCATTCGATATATGACCAAGTCTCTGGTTGTTAATCTTTAATGATTGACGGGAAGTGATGTATTTATTGTTCAAAGAACGATCTTTCAACATTAATGTTTCTGACAGCATCACCCTTTTCATTGTCCCAAAATATTAATTTGGGGCACTGTTTCAAGGAATGCTCAAAAGTAATAGAGGGTGCATTGATGGCCAAATGGTTTTTAATACTCATTCGTAGACAATTTCAATATCATTAAGTCCGATGGTAGCCAGATGTATGAAACTGCAACTCAAACAAAAATAAGTTTTTGTTTGCTGCTAAATTTTTAATGAATTTGCATCATTTATCTAAATTTTTGAACTAATTGCTAGACCCCACTAGAACCATGTCCATCACAGAAATAGACCATCAGCTCAAGTAGAGCCGGTGATGGACTAAGGATTGGGTGGTGGACTTTTCACAATCTCAGGTTAGACAGATACTCTTAGGAAGTCCGGGCTTGTAATGTGCTATACTTTTAACTATTCTTTTCAATGTACTTCTCTACCGAGAAAAAGAGAAAAAACAATTTGATAGCGGCTCTCATAGGAGGGTACACCTAATTCAATTCAAAAAATGTCCCAATTATCTTCCATTTAAATCTAGAACCCCATTTTCAACAACTAACGTTCTCTCATTAAAGACAAACCGTTTGTCATCAATGAAGCTACTTGTGTTTTAGAAGATGATGAAAAAACACATTTGCAATTGAATAGGGACTTAAATGATGACCAAAATAAAAGTATTTAGACACGCTCGTCTGGTTCAATTGTATACGAGGATCGTTTTTGTTTTATTTGTTCCTCTTAGAAGACCGAACTAAAATACTGAAACGAGTAACAAACTAGGCCAAGAATGTAATGACAATGAGGACAGGAATGGGCGCACAGGAAATATTTTGAAAATTACGCCATATAGAAAGAATCAGAATGACGCTGAAATTTGTACAACAAGTGTCATGACGACAACTTTTCATAACGCGCCTAAAGAAGTATAACTTCAAAAAAATGAAAATGACCGCAAACCCGAACGTTTGTAATGGCTCACGCTAGAAAACAAAACAAGACAAAATTGAAACTCGTATACTTTAAGCGACAATAGCACGTCATTGCTTGCAAAGGACGACTGCCTTTAAGAATGACTTCATGGACAAAGCAAATTGTTGAATATATTCAAGCCATTAATACTATATCATCTAACTTTAATTAAGAAGGAAAGTGTTTTATCGTTAAAGTAGTTTAAATACAAAAACACCTTGACAAAAATGTTAAACGATATATTGTTATTTTTTGTGGTCACACCAAATCTCTTCTGATTTCAAACACCAAAGAATTCCAGACATCTTTGAAAGAAGAAAGATCTATCTGAAAGAAGGTTGTTGCGTGAATAAGATATGCCTGGGGCAAGATCTAGATATTGTCCCCATTATATTGTTGTGCTGAAACTACTCGGAACTGTTCTTGTAATGATAAATTGTACATTGGATGTACTCACACATGTGGTGCGTGTTGGTGTCAGTATGACTAGGTGTCTACCAGGGGAGTACCCTGCTATTCCCGAGTGACGGTGATCGACAGACATTCTCTATTCCTATGTTTTCGAATATCCAAATCTAATACGAACTGGTTACCCAACGTAACAATCTTATATATCTTAATCTAGACATAAATTCTAAACAAAAATTGAGTGGTCCTCATTTACCTTGACGAATCTGTCTAAGATTCCTCAAAAAGATCCAATTAAGCAAAACATGTGAAAGGAGAAAGAAGTACTTGAAACAAATGTATCGAACAAGTTATCATGAAAATAAAAACACCCCGGGATGTCGCCATAGAAGAACTCTAACAAAGGAGAACGATGTGTTGTGGAAAATAATGGTGGTAAGTAACCAGGAGTACAAAAAAATGAAACAATTCATAGTTGAAACTGGCAACCAAATCACCATTGCAATGCCGTAAGAAGAAATTATTGATAAAGAAAAAAGGAAAAAAAAATGCATGAGATTTGTTCTAAGTACACAGCTACAATATGAAGCTATAAAACACCATATTACAAAGTACAATAAATAAAAATATTATACTAAAAGTCTTATATTCTCCAAGCTTTAAAGCATGTTCATGTAGTTTTAGTAGCATGGTCCACACTTGACGTTTTATTGCAAGGTTAGTTCGGATATTAAGAAATGAAAAAAAGAATCCCTCCAATTAGGTGGCAGCTAATGGTGAATAGAATAATTAGAATATACAGGGATTAGGAACATAAGTGCGTTCTTTGGCACCATTCATGGACCAATTGTTGATTGGTATATTTTCTAAAAAAAATGGGAGATTCATTTAGTGACTGTCCTAAGCCCGCGTAATTACAGAAGGTTTGGTGTTAGGAAATTCATCTGGTCTTTAAAAACTCTGCTTCAAGCGAAAGATGGAAAGTCATCAGCAAATTGCAATTTCTGCGAAAGGGTACAGCTGCAGATAGTAGGCACAGAACAGAAGGTTGTGACATAGTATTAGAATAAGGAATGCAACGCCGACCCCATCAAGTTGGGAAAGGTGAAGTTTAAGAAGAAAAAACAACGCAATCTCGATTTAACCTGGTGACATTGTGGCTTGGTTTGGCTTAGTCTTCAAGTATCTGTTCATATAATCTGGACCAGCTGGGAAAGGTGAAGTTTAAGAAGAAAAAACAACGCAATCTCGATTTAACCTGGTGACATTGGGGCTTGGTTTGGCTTAGTCTTCAAGTATCTGTTCATATAATCTGGACCAGCTGGGAAAGGTGAAGTTTAAGAAGAAAAAACAACGCAATCTCGATTTAACCTGGTGACATTGGGGCTTGGTTTGGCTTAGTCTTCAAGTATCTGTTCATATAATCTGGACCAGCTGGGAAAGGTGAAGTTTAAGAAGAAAAAACAACGCAATCTCGATTTAACCTGGTGACATTGGGACTTGGTTTGGCTTAGTCTTCAAGTATCTGTTCATATAATCTGGACCAGCTGGGAAAGGTGAAGTTTAAGAAGAAAAAACAACGCAATCTCGATTTAACCTGGTGACATTGGGACTTGGTTTGGCTTAGTCTTCAAGTATCTGTTCATATAATCTGGACCAGCTGGGAAAGGTGAAGTTTAAGAAGAAAAAACAACGCAATCTCGATTTAACCTGGTGACATTGGGGCTTAGTTTGGCTTAGTCTTCAAGTATCTGTTCATATAATCTGGACCAAGCCTTATCCTCCAAAGTTCTCTTTAACTTTGGCATCGTCGAATAGTGTGGCATTGTTAAAGAAACTAATCTCTTAAGAAAATAAAAGAAATATTATTCTGTTGCCAAGATTTTTGTGTCAGATGAGAAACTTCTTTATATTTTATCCTTCGTCATTTTGTAATATTTATTCAGGGTGAACCAGAACTTTAAATAAATAAATTTCTCCCTCCTAAGAGTATGGTTTGGTCATATCGAAAGACGAAATGTGGAGTACAACACTTTCCCTCTGTGTTTCATCTATGGGGCGGCTCATTTCAGCTGGGTTCCTCCAAATGCTTCTACTTTGATCTGACATTGAACCATATCTTTTGTCAAAGTGGAATTAGGATCAATCAAACTACATAAAACAATTGCCCGAAAAGACAGATGATCACTATTCAGACCGAACTAGAACATAATATATTGTTCTGAAGTGCCCAAGTTGGGACTATTCTCAGTCTTATTATTTTTGCAATTTCCAATCCCTCTACCCTTTTATCAATATGTTGATCTTAACGTTTTCGAAGACATTCATACTATTCTCAGACCACAGAGGGCTCTTTGGTCTGAGAATAGTATGAATGTCTTCGAAAACGTTAAGATCAACATATTGATAAAAGGGTAGAGGGATTGGAAATTGCAAAAATAATAAGAAGACCAAAGTTAAGATGGAAAGTTGAAGAAGTAAGTAAAAAGACCTAAGAGAAAGAGTTGTGACAAGAGGAGGCCCTGAACAGAGAAATGTGTAATTATATTGCAATGATTGGCATGATTCGTGGAGCAGCAATCAATAACTTATTAAGACCGGCAGTCTCATACATCGGGCTACCATTGGTTACGATGATCCCACCTAACGATAATGGATGTTACGACGATAGCGCATGATGGATGTAGTAAAAGAGAAGTTCTTCATTTTAAATAAAAACACAAATATGACAATAACTTTTTAACTAGGAGGTTTTTGTTTGGACACCCTAACTATCAACATTAAAAACTTGGATGAGAGATATGAAACAACTATCTGATAGTTCTAAGGAAATCTTGGAAAACAGGGATCCAAACAAAGATACCAATTTATCATTGGAATGGAAACGAACATAAATTCTTATCGACACACTTTATTTTCTAAAAGCAACCTTAGTACCTTATTTTTTGAAAAAAAAAAAAAAAANAAAAAAAAAAAAAAAAAAAAAAAAAAAAAAAAAAAAAAAAAAAAAATCTTTGAGATATATCTCTTGGCAAGGGAAAACATTTTTTTAAGTAAGAAAAAAAATCAAAGTTTTAATAGAAAGAACGCAGGATGGACTTTGAAGAAGGACTAAGATGAAGAATAACAAAATGTTTGAGTCTCTCTTCTGATTCATGAGATGGGAAGAATAGCTTATAACTATTACTTTGCTTTTCATAATGGATTCATTATCTATACGTATGGTATAAGGTGCTCAAAATATATTTATCTTCTAAAATAAAGCCCTGTTGGCGCACAGATTGATAATAAAATTAGCTCCACGAAGGCTAAACATAGACAGAATAACGGTACGAGCAAAGAAAAGAAGAGGTCGAAAGTTGAAGAGGAACGGAGTTATTGCCAAGAGACCATTTGTTATTCTAATCCACTCGACTAAAAAATCAACGTAACTCCAAAAAGGTAAACTTATGCACTTGAAATTTGGAACAAAAATTTCTCTTAAATGTAGGTACGAAATAAGGAATGAAAAAAAAAAAAATTAATCTGTAGCGAGTTATCGCCAAAGAACGAAATTTTTTAGAAGTACGTGTAATTGTAACTCTAAAAAATGTCGCTTTTTGTCGAAATAAGATACAGATATATCTAAAATTGGATCTGAACCGGCACCCCCAAAACAATACCATCTAAGACAAATATTCCGATAAATCATTGCAAACGACAAAATAGACTGTATTAATTTGGCCAAAAGGAATTTAACAACCATGAGAAAATGCGCATAAGAGGTTATAGTTATCGGCTGGTTCTCTATATTAGCAGTATGGTTCAGCTTGTACCTCTAACCCTTCCCCAATAGGTTTTTCAAGTTTAGGAATCTCCTATTGCTCAGCTAGTTCTCTATGTTAGCAGTATGCTTCAGCTTGTATCTCTAGACCTTCTCCAATAGGTTCCTCAAGTTTAGAAATGAATTGCTCAGCTAGTTCTCTATATTAGCAGTATGCTTCAGCTTGTATCTCTAAGCCTTCTCCAATATGTTCCTCAAGTTCAGGAATCTCCTATTGCCCAGCTAGTTCTCTATATTAGCAGTATGCTTCAGCTTGTATCTCTAGACCTTCTCCAATAGGTTCCTCAAGTTTAAATCTCCTATTGCTCAGCTAGTTCTCTATATTAGCAGTATGCTTCAGCTTGTATCTCTAGACCTTCTCCAATAGGTTCCTCACGTTTAGTAATCTCCTATTGCTCAGCTAGTTCTCTATATTAGCAGTATGCTTCAGCTTATATCTCTAACCCTTCTCCAATATGTTCCTCAAGCTCAGGAATCTCCTATTGCTCAGCTAGTTCTCTATATTAGCAGTATGCTTCAGCTTGTATCTCTAGACCTTCTCCAATAGGTTCCTCAAGTTTAGGAATCTCCTATTGCTCGTCATGTCCACTTTATTTTGATGAGTCATCTAAAATTATATTTCAGGTTTGTTTTTAGTTATTTCTTTTAGGTTCGTTAGAGTAGGTTCATGTAGACTAAATGTCTGTTTGTTCATTCTTTTCTTGTCTATTTTATTAAAGTGTTCTTTTGGGGAATAGGTAGGTACCTCACTATTTCTAATTTCTTTAAAATTGAATGTGATCCTTGTGGAAGAAATTTCAGTTATTTTCATACGATGGGATAATAACATTTAAATGTTGAATTACTGCATATTGCATGTCGTTGGCAACGAATTGCTGTTACCACATCTACATTACGCATTTGATTTGGATTCCAGATAATATTTCCTGTTACCAATCTTAATAATTAGCTCCATATTTCACTGATACGGAATAGTTTTTTGACAAATTTTTTGGCGAGTTGGGACTTTGGGAAAAGTTTATAGTACTTAATAAGGAGATTATGTTCAAACGATATGAATGTGAATATGGTTAGCAGAAAACCAAGAAAAGCACCGGGGGAAAAAGAAGAGAATTCTACACCGGAAGATCTTAAAGTCAAAGGTCCTCAAGGGTGATTCAACATGAATGATCTTTATGGAAAGGTCTATCTAATAAATCAAAACTTATGAAACCAGAAATTTAGGAGTAAAAGAAAAAGTTGTAGCCACACAAAAAAATGCAGGAGAAAACATACATGACAAATGAAATATTTGAGTGACATGCTGATGATGTATGTAGAACACTAGTTAGTATAAAATAAGATCAGTGTGTTACATATGATGCGAGTACCAACAGAACAATGTTCATGTCCCCCCTACCCACCACTACCAGTCGACCATCTTTTGCCCTTGACATGTCATCATTGAGAAATATGATTGTTAGGACTTGAAGTAAAAAAAGAGATTGATATTTCTATTTTGTCATAACGGATCGAATCATAAATGATAACCGACTGGGTGAGCAGAAAGAATCAAATTGAAATGAGAGAAGATTCAGGGAACCAAATCACACCTCTGGAATAGGTACCAGGACTGAAAGTGCTGAAAGGAAATGGAGGATTGAGAATGTTGCAAAAGAAAGGGAGCAATTGGTATCAACAAAACTCGAGCAAAAAGTTCAAACGGACAATCGAAATCATAGTCCTTATTGAACTGAAACCTCAAGAAAGTGACAAGTGACAGTACAAACAAATGATAATCATCCCTGACTGCTGATATACTTCGACTAAATCGAAATTGCAACGCTAATAACAGACGGGGCAATGTGTTCATAGACAAAACTTGCACAATATCCGTAGGAATGAAAAGATATTATTTAAAATATGTAGGAAAGATAAGGAAAATCTTCAATTTCGAAACACTCATTGGAGAATGAGAATCATTCACATGTTTTCTACACCCTATAGAAAAAAAATCCTCAAAAATAACAAATCTACCGAAAATTTCTAGCGCTATGATGCAAGCTAGCTTTGGTCCATCTGGAGCAATCCTATCTTATTCATCAAATGTATCGTTCGACCAAACTCGCATATGTCATCGATAAAGATTTGGTCCTCAAATTATTCGAATTAAATTTCCATGATGTTAACACAATTCCAATGGAGATAGACAAACCTGGTGAAGTTCAAGAAAAATAAAAATGTCATTGAGTTGAAAAACTTGTACAAGAATATCATATCGTAACAAAAGTCTAAAGTAATGTTTAACATAAATAATGTAACAGAAAAAACTCATAACTTTACGGAATGATCATAAATAAGAATATAGTGTATAGAGGTATACGTTTCACAGGCAGAAGAAAAAGTTGAAGAAAAAAAAAATGACAAACAGGGTGACTTGAATTGGATCAAAATTATGAATGAAACAGTTCATGTTCTAAGATAGAATCTTTTATCTTTTTCCAATACGTCTTCCTAGGTTTCATTTCTGGTAATATTTCTTCTAGTTTTTTCTCTTTTTTTTCTCTAACTCCTTGATAATGTTTATATTGTTCTGTATCTATCCTCATCTGTCCTATCTGCGATCTTCATACAACCATCTTTCAAATCTTCTTTGATCTCATTCATCCAATTCATTGTTGAAAATACATTTTTTTACGTATATCCAAATTTTTCAGTCTTGTGAATTTGAATTTTTTTGAATACAATAGTTGTTATTTTTGTTTTCATTCTTTCTTCTTTTCTCAAAGGCGAAGAAGTTAAAAGTTCTTCTTTCCAAAGATATAAATGGGTCTCCAGAGGTAATAATTTAAAGGAATAAGTCAACACGTCAGTACTGTAATGGAAAAATAAAGCAGAAAACATATAATCATATGGAAGATTGTACAGGGATCAAGCATCTATAGATGAAGAAATAAACAAATTTTGTAAAACAAGTGATATATGATGATACAGGGTCGAGATTTTTTGTGCGGATTGAGATTCAGGAGAATTATGAAAAATAAATGAGATACAAACGAAGGAGCTTGCCAATGGAGAAGATGGTATCGCCACGCTTGACGCCTAGATAATTTTCATAGACTTACAAGTACCTACACTTTCCGTATGTGGACTTTTTTGGAACTGGGTAAGGAAAGAAAGTCGATGATTCATTTGATAAAGATTCTTTTTGGATCAATTCATTGACATATTCATCATTGTTTTGTTGGTTTTCGTCCTCACGACGGACCCGTTTTGCGAAAGGCATTTACTATCACAGTTCTACCCAAGAGACATCTCATTTTTTCAGTAAACTCTGTTCTACGATTTTTTAAAATATAAATCTAGATGTGGGGAGAATTCAAGCGCTGGAATAGCAACAATCATTTTGAAAGATTGCACCCGTCGTGAAATCAACAGAAATGGCTGTTATTTGACACGCTCAATCGATATCAACACCTTATCCCAGAACGCAATACCTTAAAAGTATCTTAATATTTCAGCTTTCAAGGTTTATTCGATGCCAGGATAGTTTATCAACACTAAATCTATGCCCCTAAAAATTCATATTTTAAAGTTCACTGGATCTCTGGCATATTCTGGGTGGGACAGAGGGCAAACTTTGCTATTTCCAAGTTCACTGGATCCCTGCCATATTCTGGGTGAGACAAAGGGCAACCTTTGCTATTTCCAAGTTCAGTGGAACCCTGAGATATTCTGGGTGAGACAAAGGGCAACCTTAGCTATTTCCAAGTTCAGTGGAACCCTGACATATTCTGGGTGAGACAAATTGCAACCTTAGCTATTACCATGTTCAGTAGAACTCTGACATATTTCAGGTGAGACAGAGGGCAACCTTTGCTATTTCCAAATTCAGTACATTCCTGAAAAATTCTGGGTGAGACAGGCAACTTTGGTTATTATTGTATTAGATCCTGTTAAGTGTATTTGTTGTCGGATTGTTCAAATTAATTGGTTTGCTCTTATATCACGCAGCGACAGATGAACGTTTTACTTTATGAGCCGGAGACATAAGACATCCTACACAAAAAAAGGCCATGCCCCTGAGGCTTCTTGCGAAGACTGATACTATTTTATTATTATCCTTTCTAATTATCTCTTGGACCTTACTTTTGTTTTATTTAATTTTATGTACAAGGAAATATTAAAAGGTTGTGCATATTAAATTGAAAGCTGTTTTTTTGCATCATTGTAAAGTTTTGTTCGTTAAAGTTGTTGTTCTGGTCTTTATCTGAGCGAGAGTCGTAAACTCCTCAATTGAATTCTTCTTGATAGTCACCTGCCTTCTCTTATTCTTATCCCTCCAGGGGTTCTCTTGTCCATTAAAGAATTATCTTAGGCAACCAAATAGGGTTGTTGGTTGTTCTTTATTCCTTTTAGCAGATTTTTTCAAGAAATACGACTTGAGAATCTTCTGTGTATGATTTTAAAAAAAAAAAAAAAAAAAAAAAAAAAGATCAAGAGAAACTTATTTACCGTAATAACTTAATTTGATTTTGACATTTTCTTTATGTTCGTACAAGTGTGAGTTTAGAAGACATCGTACTTCCAAGCTTTCGCCATACCCACATCTAAATTGTGAGTATTTACCAATAACTGCTCACTCCCTCTCAGAGAGCTATAAGAAGCGGAAATACATTTTGAATATTAATTTCCCCAATGATTCAATTTATCTACCTTAGAGAACTTGCTGACTCAGAATATTAAAATATTCGCCCTAATGCGCTCTATCACCCAAAAACGAAACCACCAGAGGCAACACCAACAATCTCTGTTCTTCTAACTACACTCATACGTTAGCAATATATGATTATAAGTATGATAGTTATAGGCCTCCACTGAGACGGATTTTTTTTTTTTTNTTGACAATTAAGGCGCTTTAACTTCGAGGTCGTTCGCCCCGAACCCCTGGTTCACAGGAGTCTAAAGCAGTCTACCCGTTTAAGGTAGACCACAAGAGAGTCCAACACCAAAGGGTCATCTAAAAAGGCCGGAGGGGGGAGAAGAGAGATTATGGCACCCGAAAGAGATGGACAGTGCAGTATATGCTGGACGGACAGACCAAAAACTGGAGATCTCATTATGGGTGATGGTTTTAATTAATGATTTAAAATCATCAGAGCAACACGCAGTGGGATGGACACCAAATGAAAGAAATATGGACCCCAAGGAGGAAAAGATTGCAATTATCACTGCGACCTTTGTTTATATTTACTGTGGCTATTGAGTGTTTGATTCCTCTGATCTACTGCCCAGCTTCCCCTAATAGCAATAGTCTGATGTAGCTGGTCAATATGTTAATGGATTAGCAATCCAACTCAAGGGCAGCATCTTTCTGTGAAAAATCCATTAGGGTGTTTGGTCATTTTGACGATTAGGTATACTCAATAGTTCATCTATAAAATTCTACTTTTCTTAAGAGAATTCGTTGGATTTTATTTTGTGACCCACACACATTCAAGAAAGAAGAATTCTATATAATCCTCTTGTACAAACACTAACAGCAAGAGATTGCATTGTGATTGTAATGTTTAGGATGAGACTTCGTAGAACATCATTGATGCTCATGTATGTGTTCTATCCATTTAGCTAAAGGTTTAAAGGTTCCTTTATTTCTATCAATAAGATCAATACATTTTCCCATTGTTTTTCCTTCACAAGGACTTCCATTGAGAGGTTCTTCTTTTCATGATTAGACTCTATTATCAACCGGTTTGGTTGGTCTGATTTCATTCACATATATTGAAAAAATTGTTTCAATTGTTGGCGAATTTTTTGTGTTGGTTTTGTAAATTTAACTTAATTGAATGGAGACCCTATTACCAACCTAGAACATATACCGACTATTCATATGTTTGACGCGGGAACCTTCTTTATTCTGAATGTCGACAGGAATATTAACACATGCAGAGACAGGATAAAAAATATGAACTACATTTTGTAGAATAATAATGGCTGATATCACACGTGGTTTCTGAATAGATGAATGAAAATGTGTCACACAACGTCAACAACATCACATTTTTGAGTAAAAAGAAACAAGAAACGTCAATATTGTGTGCATGCTACTTGTTAGACAAACAGTGTCTCTAAACGTTAGAATTAAGTCATTGTAAATGGACGAGTATAGGGTCTATGTGTAGGTGAAATGTCCAGTCAAGTGGAGAATGTGAAACATCGAAATAAAGAAAGAACTATAGCATTCCTAATGACAAGGTTGGACCTGATTTAGAACATCAGCCATTTTCTTGTATCAGTGTTGTTGTTAACATTGAGTTTCAATTAAGTGTAGAAATGATGACAACGACGGTTACAAGCATGGGCGTAGGAAGGGGGGGGCAGCTGCCCCACCCTAGAAATTCCCAAGAGTATGCAGCACGGAAGGGGCAATTTAAATTTACACTAGATAAAATGATTTTTGGAAGCAAAAAAGTCATCAAGTACCGAAATACGATAAATGCCACATTTTGTCCCTAATCCAACAGCCCCACTGTGAACAATCAAATGTAACTGTGGCAAACTTGTCGCATCGTTGAATCGCATTTGGTAAATTTGGTGGGAAAATTCAAAAAAATTAACAAACGATACAAACGTATAGGTTCCATCTGTATTTTTTTTTTTTTTTTCGGCTTTCCGTATATTTTTCCATTGTAAAACTCCTCCTGCTAGTTGAATTTCGCCGGTTTGGCACTTTCCTTTATCGATATTTATCACAGGCCCTGGGGTCGCCCCTCCCCAATAACTGAATCATCAGTTACCCCTGGGGGTTTATTATTAAATAAGTAACGATTTACTTTATCGACCCCCACCCCCTCCCTTCCGACATGAAGATCTCACCTGCCCCCCCCTAGGCCAGATGCTGGCTACGCCCTTGGTTACAAGACACTATAAATTGTTTATCGCCTAGACTGAAATTATGGAGAAAATCCTAAAATGTTCTTTAATTTAAAGATAGTTATTACAAATACAAAAGGATGACAATCCAAGAAAAATTTAGTTTTTCACCCAAATCTCAATAAATGAAAGTGTACATAAGCTGAAACTAGGACTGAATTCCGCAATTTTCCTGTTTCACTTATAACACAAATCCACTGTCTGAACTATTGTTCGTGATCAATTTACGAATTAACCCTTTTACTATCTTACTGAAAAACGAAAAATAGACAAAACAAAAAACACTGAACAAGATCTTAAAGAAAAACGAGACGAAATTAATATTAATTAGAAAATAAGGAAGAAAAAAAAATAATCAAAAACAAGAAAATATATTTAAAAGAAAAGGAACAAAATCAGAGGGGAGTCTAAATCCAAAAGAAGAAATTCATAATCTAATGAGAGAATCTCGTCGTCTACCCAGAGAACTACGACTCAGTGGCGGCTTCTTCTAAAGAGCACATGCGTACTTGTCTCCAAAAGTAAATGATAGAAAACCATAAGACAAAAAAGGTTCCTCAATATTTGTATCAAATTGACCAAATGGGCTTTGTGAGAGAATCTCGTCGTCTACCCAGAGAACTACGACTCAGTGGCGGCTTCTTCTAAAGAGCACATGCGTACTTGTCTCCAAAACTAAATGAAAGAAAACCATAAGACAAAAAAGGTTCCTCAATATTTGCATCATATTGACCAAATGGGCTTTATTTTATACCACAGCTGCTGTGATAGAATGGAACATATCGAGTGGTATGCAAAAAAAACAAAGTATATGCTTTTACTCTAGCAGATGCTATGGTACAATGTATTTAGTATAATAATCTAGTACACTACTCAGTATCTCGATATACATTGAGAATTTGGACTCATCCGAATTTTATCGAAATCCCAAGTTAACACAATACATTTTGCCAAAAACAACTGACTACAGAGCTGTACTCTGTAGACAAGAGCACACAAAATGTGTTTCTTAAGATCTCTAAAATCCGAAATGAGGAAAGAATTATCTAATTCCACACCTCAGATTTGCAAAAATAATTAACCATTTAATAAATAAGATGACTTGGATACAAGAGCACACAAAATGTGTTTCTTAAGATCACTAAAATCCGAAATGAGGAAAGAATTATCTAGTTCCACACCTCAGATTTGCAAAAATAATTAACCATTTAATAAATAAGATGACTTGGATACTATTATAGATTACGATATAATATCCGTTTTGATTTTGTCCACGGGCCGCCACTATAGTAAAGTGTCCTCTTGAAAAACACACACACACAACATCACAGCGGGAGAGAAAATATTTATAATTGAATAATGTACGAATCATCAAACCTAAACAATAAAATGCAGAGAAGCAGCTCTACACACACACACAAAACGAGAGATCTCTTTCTATCATAATTTTATTATAACAAAAATCAATTTAGTGAAATTGAACAAGAAATAAACGAAGAATACTTTTTGTTGTTCATGTTCATAGAGGGGGAGGTTTGATTGAATAATTTGCAACATTCAAATAATTGGAGTATGATTTAATTTTCGTCTTCCATGAAATTATTCAAATATTGTATTGTCAGCGTCTAAGTGATGTGGCTCTATGGGAGAATCCTCAGAATATCTTGCTTGGGTGGACAAATTATCAAAACCGAAAAAAAAAAAAATANGAAACGAAAATAAATATGGTCTGCTAAAATGTACATTTTAGTATTCTGCAAGGCAGAAGAAGTGTAGGAAAAGAAGAATCCTTGGTTAAAAAACGGCAGAACATAGTTCGCTAAATCTACAACAGAGCTATTCAATAATCAAATTAGGATGAAATGGTGTCAAGAATGGCAAGAAAGTTCAAACAAACTTTTAAGTATAAAAAATGAGCCTAAATCTTAGGGTACCAGCTTTCTTCCTAAAAGAACCCTTGAAGTAGCTCTCTCTCGATTAAGACTAGGTCACACTAATTTAACTCATATCCACCTAATTTTATACTCAAATTCCTTGCCATCACAAAACTCCTTAAAAAGATTTAATCCCTCAAAATCGGAACCAAAACAAAGAATGGCCTTCCCAGTGTTGTTGCTCGGTGTTTTGTTATAATACTTGTTGTAATTTTTTTGAAATAGTAAAAAAAAAAAGCTGCGGCCAAAAAAGATAAAATTGCCAGTATGATTGCCAACATTCATAGAACGGAGAGACACTATAGAAGAAGAAGATATATGTGAAGTTGACCAAGTCCTATTACTATCTAAATGATTTTTTGTCAAATCAAACGAGGAGAAACGAGAACGAAAATCCGATTGGAGCAGCTACCGGAGATGACTAAGGATAAAGATAGATGTAAAACAAATGAAATTGAGTGTCCAAATGGGTTAGAAAAAACATGGAATAGTAGTAAATAAAATAACTACAATTCCATGTACTACAAAAAGGCGAAGAGCTGCATGGAAAAAATATTTTCAAAATTACTATAAATGAAATATATGTATGTGCTCTTGATGATGATGAAGATATTACGATCTTTCAGGCCAAGAAAGCTTGCTGCCCAAATAGAATTTTTTCATAAGAATATTGGGGCTCCAGGTTGATTTTGAATTATTTATTCTTGTATTTTACTACAATAATATAAAATCGTTTTTCAAAATGAACAAAAATAAGATAAGAAAAATATTTCTCCCCTTGTTTCTTCTTCTTTATCCGAAAATTTCTGAAAATATCTTCAAAAACTTGTAATTATAAATTTCAAAAACAACAACAACACCAAGGAGCAGCACCCCACTTTATAAAACGACAAAAACATAAAATATTATTCAAAATAAATAAATATATTTGTGTTTATTTATTCCAATACTATTTTTGATATCATCTTAAATTATACAAAAGAATAATACATTGGTGATACTAATACAAATAACTTTAATCTTCAGTAGACAAAGGTTGAGAGAGAAAAAAATAAACTGGAAGACTGTTACACAAAAACATACATATTCGTGTACAGCATAAGGGAGATTTGCAAAGCATATTAGAGTGAGAATAAAAGAGGAGGTAAAAATATCTTTTCCAGATTTCAAGAAATCCTGATAAAAAAACGATAGCACATTTTGATATTGCCAACGAAATTCTTCTTCTAGAATTATTGGTGTTTGAAAAACAACTCAAGATATCGTCCGAGTTAATTAAATATTCTAGATTAAATTAAATTTGATATTAAAAAAGAGGTTGAAATAGATGTGTGCCATTACCGGAAGTGACCGAAAGAGACAGAAATACCAAAGAAGGTACAAGAGAGAATATTACAATGGTTTTGACACTTGGACGGGACAGATCAATATTAATATTGACAAGAAATGTCGACTAAAAGAAAAATTACTTATATTCTGGCAATATCAGCTGATAAAGAAGATATTTGTTTCCAAATAGTTGAAACGTTGCATTAGATATCACAGCATTAAAACTTACCACTATATTAATGTCTTGTTGACATTCAAAGTGAGTAGAATGAGTCGAAGGAAAACTTACCTGAAACAGAAAGAACAAAAACAGAGTTAATCATTGTGACTTTAAACATTTTGATGGATTTGTAGTGGACACCACAGGTACCATTACATTATGCAAAAGCTAGTTTAACTAGCCAGAGCAAAGTAAAATTGGATTCTATTATATGGAGAGTATTAATTATTTAATGGTTTAAAAATGACGAAAATCGTTCTATTTTCCTTATAATACGCATCAGAGCTCATAAATATGTTTCAATGAGGGCTCCTCTGATGCGTGGATTGCAATTGTTTGTTTACAAATATTGACAGTGAGAAAAGTATTGATGTTTACATAGTTGTCAATCTATCAATATTTCTGTTCTCCATACATTGTATTATACGTATATATAGTTCGTTCTGGAACATTCGAGCTGTGATGCGGGACATTCGTAACAATCTGAACAAAATTTATATGCTAAAAATGATAATTATCTCTATAGCTAGTTTATTTGGACCAACGCGATCCCAAGAAAACTGCCACGTTTTAAGGATAATTTTTTGGATAATCGAACGAAAATCGACGGGTGAACATAAATTAAAGGGTGTCGCTGAGAGCGGGGATTTGGCCAGCGGCGTCGACATTTTCGTTCCCCCCGATGCCACAAAGGGAGGGACACCAAAGGAAAACAATGTCTTTTGAACAGTTTTGTAACTCAAACCAAGCCGAGAAAATCTTAGAAATTAATGGATCATTGCAATTAATGGTAGAAATAGCGTTAAGAGCACTTAAGGAGTCCGATACTATCAGTGATTTAGAAAAAGGGGCTTCTTTTAGATTGACTAGACAGAATTTGAACACTTTGGTGTGCTCGAGCGAAATATCATTAGACTAATAAACACATTTGAACGCGACGTTTTTTTTTTTAAACTTAAATAGAGTTATCTGACGGGAAATATGTTACTCAACAGGGACAAGTGTTCGTTGTCTAAAATTTCGTAAGCCATTTGTTAAAATCTTCAATTAAAAAATATGTATAAAAAACCTGACCACAACACAGAGAAAATCATCAATCAAGTAAAAAAACAAAAACAAAACGGAATACAATCCCCAAAATGTCGGCGCCCTTCACAACTAATCAAAAAAGAAAAGGAGAGTAATTTTCCATATTCCATCCACCTACGAGGCCCCCATTACAATAATGATTACTATTGGTTTTTCCATGAAGCACACGCGACCCTGTCACTATCAGGAACCCTTTTTTTCATTTTCCCACAAAAACATATTCCCCCCCTCTGCCCACTCTTTCCAATACTTTTCGTTTCTTTCTGTAAGGCTCTTCTTTTGTTTCCTATATAACCCCCTGTTTCTGTGTGTGTGTGTGGACTGAAACGCTGATTATTATTACTGTGGTCTGTTTTTGTTACACAATTCCCTCGTGCAAAAGCTAATCACCGTCGTACGTTATGCTTTTTGTTCTATTTTGGTGTCATGTTCTTAAAAACTAACCCATTACGTGATATGAATTTGAAATTTGGGATATAGGATTTTTGACATCACAAACTTTTTTTTTCCTTTCTTTTACAAATACGCAGAAGACCAAAAACAAAAGAGAGAAGTAAAGGTTTGGATAAATTTAAACAATGTATTCAAAGGTTTTCATCCCGTTGGCAACATTCTATTCCTGCATTGATTTTTTTTTTTGCTTAACGTCTTTTTAACAATTTAGATAAATTATTTAGGATGTTTTTAGTCATTGTGAAATATAAATTTTCAAAATTTTTTTGCATCAAACTACAAATATAAAAAAAAAGTCACGAGCGCTTTCGACAGTTACGACATCGTCTGACGAACTATCTATTGGTCACTCAAGAAGGGGGTTTCAGCCTCCATTCGCTGGAAACTTGCAAACCAGCTACCCACATTGACCTGACCCAGCCTGGGTTGGTCCGGAAAAATGCCACGTGGACACTCACACGTTACAACCTCGCTGGAAGTTGCCTAACTTCAGTGATCTATCGGGAACTGGTGTATTCAACGTGCCATAGACGCTGGCTGATTGCTGAAATTAAATTCATGACGAAAGTAGCACGAAACAAGCGGACTAATCACATACCTGGGAGTTTGAGAATAAATTTTTTTTTTCAATCCTAGTTCGTTACTGAATGGGTTAACAGCTTTTGTTCTGTGCATTTGAAACGTTCTGCGTTTGATTCCTTTTTTTTAAACTTTTGATTATTTGCATAAAATGTTTTTCCTTACGTGCTCCCCACATCCATCATATACAAATAATCGCTTTTATACCTTGTGGCGGTGAGGTGGGCTTTTTAAAACCTATTTCATTTATTTTGTCAATATTAGATTTAGATATTACTTCTACCTCATGAAATTTTAGACAAACAAACAAAGACACACGCGGAGCGCATGTCAGATTATGAAATATCTGACGCTCAATTTGAAATGATATTGGAACTATGAACAAACTTTACTATCAAGCTGAAGAGATCGCGATATCTAGAATTCATTTTAAAGAAAAATTGTGGAAATAGGTTGATATATAGGTTTTTTTTTTNTATTAGATTTATAAAGTTATGCCCCGGAACCGCTTTCGCATTACTTCAGGACACTCCTTTTTACAGTCATGCCATTCCGGAAACGAGAAAATTCGATCAGAATATTTTCGGTCCGTGCGAAATTCGAACCAACAACCTCCGGACCAAGAGTTAATGCTCTTTACAACTCGGCCACGGAGATTGGCTTGATATATAGGGTTACCGAAAAGGTTTTGATGGCCCTTTGCAGAAACTATTATGATATACGATCCTGGTCGTCCTGGTTCGTGGAACCGGCTTCTTAAGGACGTATATCCTCGTAAAATCTCTTACGTTCAATATGATTTCGCTGAACATGGGCTATTGGTGCTATTTGTACTCAGCTTCATGATTACATCTGAGAAACTGTCGATGATTATACACCAAAATGGCAACCTAATAAGCTGCTTCTTCATAAAATGTATTATATGCAAACAGACCCTTTATCAAGAAGTTAGGGATCTGAATCTCGTATCCGGTATCTCCAGAACACACGCTCGACATGTCAACAATGTACGAATGACTGACCTCAACTAGTTTGGATCAAAATGGCCTTTTTCTTGTCGTTTTAAATAGTTTTCAGGTTGTTGTTGCAGTTTAAAAATTAAAGCTGCTAATAGTTAAATGGTATTACTAATCTAACGACATACCTGGCTGACATTCCACCTCTTTTCTTATAATCTTCCAAAACATTTCCTCCGCATTCAACGGGGGTGACGGGGAGAAATATTTTCATATTTTGTAATTTCAATTTTCTCGTATCTTTCCAGTTTATCAGAAAAAGCGAGCGTACTGTTGGTGTATGATGCGATGCCGTATTCAGTTTCATTTCGAATAACAAGACATGTGGAAAGGGGGAAGGAAATGTGTCGTTATTTTAATATGCAAAGGAAAAAAAAAAAAAAAAAACGAAAAAAGACCGTTTNAAAAAAAAAATGAAACGAAAAGATCTACTACATCATTTCATGTTTCTTCATGTGAAAGTTACAGGGTGGACAAGTGAATGATTGAAGAAAATCATTCAACGGGCACTGTTTGACAAATCTTATTCTTCTTGAAGAAAATCATTCAACGGGCACTGTTTGACAAATCTTATTCTTCTTGAAGAAAATTATTCAACGGGCAGTGTTTGACAAATCTTATTCTTCTTGAAGAAAATCATTCAACGGGCACTTTTCACAAATCTTATTCTACTTCCACGCAGAAACGTAGGAAGAGATTGATGGGATATTTCTGCATTGAGATAGTTTTTATACCGCTTAATGACATAGGCTACTTATTATCTCGATAAACTCGGGCATTGTTAGACAGCGAATAGCATTATACCGCACTCTTAAAAAAATCTATTGCCGTAATAAAAGTGAAGCGTTTTCATATTGGGCTGAAAACTACTCGTATCCTGTCCTACAATGAGACACGATGGACTACATGTTTTTTATTATTTAGGACCTGGTTGCAAGACTTCTAGTTTGAAGCCATTACAATTGTCACTGCAACCTTTAGAGATCTATTGTGGACATCTGATTGGATTATATGTTTCTATTTTAGAGGAAAAAAGAAGGGGAAATAGAAAATACATGATGAAAATGGTGGAATTCAATTTTGGAGAGTAGTTTAAACTTTGGCATAATATGATTAATTGAGAATTGAGGAAAACAAAGATTTTCTCTTAGTTTCTATAAAACATTATAATATTTGAAAATAACTGGTCTTTTTTTTAATTTGGCTTAACGTCTTTATAACATCTATTGGTCATTCCAGACGGGGGTTTCACACTCCATTCGCTAAAAACTTGCAACCCGCATTGACCTCACTCAGCCTGGGTTCGGCCGGAAAAATGCCAGTATCATGAAGGCGCGAACCCACGTGGTCACCCACATGGTACAAACTCACTGGACGTTGCTTAACTTCAGTGATCTAACGGGAACTGGTGTATTCAGCGTGCCATAGACGCTGAAATAGTTTAAATTGAGGAACGCTATTAAGAAAAAGTTTCTGACAAACGCCATAAACATTTTAGGCCCGCTCTTCACCGTTGCATGCATCGGTAAGAAAATTACCGACGTTGCAAATCAGGTCGAACCTAGAAAATAATTATAAAAATGACAATTTTGATGTTAAATGAATTAATAAAAATTACCAATTTAGTTATTATTTCATATCTAATTTGATAGTAAAGTCAGTAGACAAAAATTAAAATATTTAAAATTATCCTTCAAACAAATTATAAAGTCATCAAAGACATTAAAACAAAACATATTATCTAATAATTTAGTTAGTTTAAGGAAGAAGAAATAATAATGCTCTCTCTTGCCTCTTTCATTTCGTTGTTCTGAAGGATCCTTCCTGTATATGCCAAGGAAGAGCAATATAGGGTGAATATTTCATATTTATGGCACATATCTAACTTGTTTTCTTTCTTTTTTTATGAATAATATAATAGGCTTTGAAAATTAAATTGTTAAAAAAATTATTACGATGCATCATAACAATTTCATGTTTTGTGTTGAAGGTATTCTAATATGTATGATGGAGGTAATATACTCGTACGAGAAAGATGCATATCAACTTCAAATGTCTTATGAGGTACTCTAGTCACACTCTAATACCGCGTAAGATCATTTGTCTGGAGCTATCTGTGATAATGTTCTCAGGAGAGGAAAAAAACTATTCAGCTTTCCACGTTCTGTTAGTATTTGAATAGGAATTGGGAGAATTAGCTGTTTGAGATGATGAATGAAAGATTGGAAGAACAGAAGAAAACAGCAGAAAATATTGATATTCCACAAAATGAATATTAGTTATACTTATGGAGAAGTAGAGAGAATTCGAGTACTACCCGAATCGAATTTGAGAATGATGCGAAAAACCGAGGCGCTCAGAAATTATGAGGATATAATAAACCAACCGAGGTTTTTCCGGATAGGATAGTGAGTAAATATACAAGTTATAGCAAACCTTGGGAAACAAGGATCAAGCCACACTGATGATGATGATGTTATTGTGGACATTTATTCCATCAGTCATATGATACAAATCTATATCCTCTCTTCTAAATAGGAAGAACAGCATTAACATTTAACTTACCAACCCCATTCCATTTGGGAAAAAAATATAAAGGAAGGGATTGCAAATCCTAATATTAATATTCATGCCATCAATCTGACAATTATATGAAGCAACATTATCAAATCAAGCAAGACTCTCACATAGAGATAGGGGAATAGTGTATACTGGGTCAAACAAGTCACATCCTATAGGGGATGATAAAATCAAACAAGCGGATCTTGTATAAACAAGGGCAGAAGTTCAGAGAAGGAAAATTGACTAAATCATCAATCAAATAATGCAGAACTTTGTAAATATCCAGACAAGGATTATGGAACCGGTGTTTTTGTAAAATAGGTCAAAAAGGAAGATTTTAACACCTCGGTTCAGGGAAAAGCGGAATTTTCCGTGTTGAAGGAATACAACTAATAAATTTTGGAAGTAAAAAAGGAACACAGTAGTTATACAGAAGAAATGGAAACGCAAATTGATTTTATTGGCTAATCAGTTTCTGCACCATTTCAGGATAAATAACAAAACACATATATGAAGGCATCGCCTATTTTTTTTTAGTTAAGTGAAGGTATAGTATTCTGCCAGCGTCCATGACACGTTGAATACACCAGTTCCCGATAGGACACTGAAGTTAAGCAACCTCCAGCGAGGTTCTACCATGTGGGTGAGGTCAATGTGGGTAGCTGGTTTGCAAGTTTCCACCGAATGGAGGATAAAACCTCCGTATTGAATGACCAATAGATGTTAAAGAGACGTAGAAAAAAAAATGAATACTTTGATATACGATGACAAAGTTATGAAAAGATCTCAAACTGTTTGCCAAATTCTGTGTCCATGTATAAAATGAGAGGGGATGACACCCACACACACACACAACATTATTCCTTTCTTTCATCTTGTCAAATTGGTGAAAAATTAAATAAACACCACACGAACAAAAAGGACGGGCGCGGCAGAGAAAACTGAAATCTTCTTCACTCATCCCACAGCCCCCATTGAAACTTTTTCATAAATTGAATTATTTCTCATCTCTTTGCAGAAGGAATATTAATTTTTTTATGGGATTACTTTGAGAGAAAAGTTACGTTTAATGTGTCCTTGAATGTTTCTGTCAGATCAACAAGTTAAAGAAAACAGCTTTTTGGTAATTCATTTTGGTTTTAAGAATGAGAACTTGGTCGAAAGCTTCTTTTGTCCAAAAAAAAAAAAATTGTAAGTGATTATATTATCACTGCATTTAAATATTATGATTTTTAATTCTGCACTTTTAATTTCAAGTAAATTTGAACACCAAAAGCTTTGGAGTTTTGGCTGTACGGAAGAATGTGAACAATTATCATCGGTGATTCATTCGTATAACGAAAGGGGATTCAGGACAATGAAATTTATTCAACAATTTTAAAATACCGAAAATTTCAGAAAAGTACAAATCCAAATCAGAAATGAACAATGTTCCAACGTTCATCTGCAACCATGTTACCGTAGAAGATTTTTAGCGTTTCTATGTCCAGAAACGCGTAAGGAGAAAAATTAAGATAAACCCGGAATTTCCAGAAAAAATATAAAACTTATTTTTTCCCGTTTTTAAAACCACAAAGAGGAAATTCCAAAGAAGCCACCCCCAATGATGAGCTGTTGAAAACCAACATGTTTGTGTATTATACCAAAATCCCGTTGATACGCAACACTTCCCGATATTTGTCACTAAATTTATACGAATCAAATCTGGTGATCAGATCTGAAGAATCAATTCCAAGAGTACCATCAACTGTTCCATCCGTTGATCAAGTCAGACCTTGTTTGTCTTTGTGTTCATCTCACCGACTCGATTACAATATCAAACCAAGTAGACGAGACCTTTGGACACGTCACTCATCGTATCGTGTTGTGTCATCTGATAATATCTGATGCCATTCTTCTGAATAATGTCATCGCCACAGCTTTTGTTTTGTCATCATAGCGAACATCATAATCTATGTCTATGTCGTACTACACGCGATGCCATCCATTCATGCAAAGGTTTTTGCTACTGTTCAGATAATGTCCATGCGTGTTTCAATCTCTGTTACTTTTGTCCACTCAATAATTACCCCGAAAATGGTATTATTTCACTTCATCCGCCTATACAGAATTTCGTTTTGGGGTGGGGGCACATTTTGTATATATATTTATATATCATTGAGCGGGTGGTGTATTAAGACCCTATTTCCACATCAGAGTGGGAACATTGTACTCTTGATGTTTTTATGATGGGGAAGTCATCTGTTGTTGAAGACATTTCCTCAAATTGGGACAGTCAATTTTTTAACTAGATGAACATCCATTTTAAGAAATATGTCGGAAACAATGTTGTTGAAGACATTTCCTCAAATTGGGACAGTCAATTTTTTAACTAGATGAACATCCATTTTAAGAAATGTGTCGGAAACATTGACCATTGACTTCAAATAAAATTGTTCCTTGATGTCTTCAAAGTTTTTTCGAAACAAAATTTTCAATGTCGAAGACCGCACAAAGCTGGCCTATCTTTGGTAGTTCGGAAGCAAATAATACTATTCCTTGACTCACTCGTTCCTCTATTTAATAAAACTACGTACAAGATAATGTATACTGACTCCCAGATGAGTCAGTAAGTTGTGTTTGTTCTCTGATAATGATGATATCTTACATATTCGACATTGTCATTTCCGGCGGTTATCAATATTTACCTTGGTGTCTAATATGTATACCTTAATATCACCGAGTGGTTTTTGTTACCTCGTATATTTATTTTAAGAGTGGTAGTATGTTGCACAGTGGTAATCTCATTGTTTGTTTTATTTTCAATTTGGAAGGTATTGTGTGTTCTCTTTCTTTTGATAATTTCATTAAAATGAATAACACGGAATATGAGAGACACCGGAGATCTTAGAGAAGACCAATATGAGAGACACCGGAGATCTTAGAGAAGACCATTTGAGGGACAATCTGGATGTTATTTAGAGAACTGGAAAAAAAGGACCCGAAATCACCACAAAATTAAAAAACATAGAGATATAAGTCAAAGAGAAGGACGCTGATTTAGTGCACGACTAAATATTGGCTTTGTAAAAAGACATAAAAATCCGCCTCGATGGATGAACAATTTTCATTTATGACAAGAAATAAAAGGGAACAAATCACCCGTCCAATATTTTTTTTTTTTTAAAAAAAAAACTCCTGTATGTACATTATTTTTCCAATCTTGCCGAAAACGAAAATCTGTTTTATAATGTTTTCGTGGAATATAATTTTTACATCTGTTTATTTTTCACCAAATTTGAATGTCACCACGAAGTTGGCAATGCCAAGATAATAAATATATTCAAATCCCTAAACGCTTGTCAACTAATTCCAGACTTTGGAATTTTAACTCTTGTCAAATCCCTGAACAACATCGTCAAGATTACTGCATGATTAGAATAATGAATTGAAATATAAAATGCCTTCTTACGTAAGTTAAAAACACAAAATTAAATAATATTTTCAAACTCAGAAATAATAAAGTCATGTAAATTTATGAACGAAATGTAATTAAAAATTTAAAGAAAAATATAAAAAAAAGGGGGAAATATTTCCAAAAAGAAATGGTAAACATCAAGTCAATACAGGGTGTGTCAGACATTGTCAACAACAAGCAACAGGGTGAACATGANAATTAAAAATTTAAAGAAAAATATAAAAAAAAGGGGGAAATATTTCCAAAAAGAAATGGTAAACATCAAGTCAATACAGGGTGTGTCAGATATTGTATGGTAAACATCAAGTCAATACAGGGTGTGTCAGACATTGTATGGTAAACATCAAGTCAATACAGGGTGTGTCAGACAGTGTCAACAACAAGCAACAGGGTGAACATGAATAAAAAAAAAACGGCAGTGAAGGAGATCAATACAACCGATATTGATGAAGTTCAGGACTGTAGAATAGTAAGTCCACAGATAACCCCATATCAATGTCTGCCTAAGGGCAAACGTGTTACTTTGCACATCACCTTTACTTTGCACCATCTAGGTTCTGACTTTAAGTAACCTGGTAAAAATGTAAAAAAGTAAGCCTTTGGGCAGGCTGTAAAAATGTAAAAAATGAGGAAAAAATCTTCCTTTGGGGGCTGGCTGATTCCTCTTAGGGAATTTCAGTTGTTTTAAAAGCGTCTCTGTTGCGAGATAATAGGTGGCCCCTCAGCACTGGTTTATCAATAAATTGCAAAAAAAAAAAAGTTCTGACTAGCGATATAATGAATCTAAAAAATACATATATGAGATTTGGAACAACCGATTAAGTTTAAATGGTTGTTGGTAAATCATTGGACAATTGAAAAAAGTATTCCAACGTCCTCCAAATTTGATACTCTACGTTTTATTTCATATTATATCAAATCTAGAAATCAAATAAAAATCATACGTTAGTGGTACTTTTCCATTAGAATCAGTTCCAGTCAAATACGGACATTAAGCGAGTAGTTTTCTCTCGATGAAACGTAGAGGCAACTTTGGAACTATTCAATGTTTATCAAGTATTGAATGAAAAATTGTATTGATCAAATCCAAGAAAAAGAATACATTATTTTACAGATCAAAATAAAAGATGAAAGAATTAAATAGAAAGAGAACGTTAAGAAAAAATATATAAAATTCCAAAACAAACATTCCAAAATATTTTAAACATAAAAAAGGTGATCAAACAGAGAGCCTATTATTGATAAAAAAAAAAACACATCGTGTGTAGAGAGATTTACAGCGAGGAACAAAATGATGATGATAATGTCTGAAGAAATAAACACAAACTAAGAAGATGGTCCCAGTTTGTGTTCTTTTTAATGTTTTCATTAGGGATTAAATGAGAACAAAATCTTCTAGAGACATAATCAGCAATTTTCAATAATACAAATCTGGTGAGGTAAAGAAAAACAATCCCCATTCTACAACCCAGACAGAAAGGTGTCGCAAGATAAACACAAGCTGGTTAGTGTGCAAACCGTACAAAAGCGTTCCACAAAGCCCGGACTTGGCTCAAAAGATCCCAAAAACACATACTCAAATGTGTTTTTTTGTAGTCGTAAAAATGACACGGTTTTAAAAGTTATGAGCAATTGTTAAGGACGTTTGGAACATCCTGTAGAGGTATATAGGCTATAGGCCCACAAGCACCATTTTGGATTGAGAATCGATGACCTTATCAGTCCAAGTGCAATAGATAGAGAAAACCTTCATACTACAATATATGGATTTTTTCTCGAAAACGTCATCGCTAAAGAATTTCTGGGGAAATATATTTCAGGGAGAAGATGTTTAGGGAAGAAGGAAAATAAACTGTTCGCTTTTTAAAAAGTGAAACATTTCATATCATAAATGAGTCTTTTGGGAGACAAATAAAAACCATTTCAGATCCTTTAGTGACCAAAAAGTAAGTAAAAGCCATTACTGATGCCAATAGATAATAAGGAAAAAGGGGAAAATAGAACAAGAAGAGATTCGAAGGAGGGGGAGGACAAAAGCTTTTAGGGCTTTTTTGTTTTAGTTTTGGATTTTCTATTGAAAGATACGACTATTCATGTTAGGTGTAAGAAAGTGTATCTAAGATTGATGGACAGGGTTTTTATGTCATTGACAAAAATTGTAATTCATCATTTTGATTTAGAATATTGGCATTGGCAGGGCTTTTGTCACTGCGCACTAATAGTTCTTTTGTGCAGCTATCCCGGCACGTCGCGGCTCACAAATCTGCAAATAGGTATACATAATTATTCCCAAGTGCTCAAGTTTTTCTCCTTGAGGAAATGACGTGGACATTAGATATTTATCAACCCATAACAAGTACATTCGGACAATTTTCCCGTCCAAATATTGTCTACCAATTGTTTCGACAAAAATATTTACCAGGCTAATGATTTTTGGAGCAATCAAAGCTGCTAACAAAATTTTTACAGAGCGATGGTATTTAAGAAATCAGATTAATAAAGGGCAAACCGGAATAAGCTCGGAAATCCATTGACGACCAGACCTTTGATGACTGTTTTTTAATTTTACTCGATAGTGTCTGCGCAGGATGTGATCTAGTCGAAAATGAGGAGCGAACATCTAAAAACAATCTTCAAACAGTTCAATTCTAATGCGCCTATTGCAAGAGCTGTATGGGAAAGTCATCTTTATGAGAACAATTGTGATTACAATAATTATACTTCCCAATTTTGATATCCGCATTTTCCATTTCCAACATCTCTACAGGAACTACTTTTGTCCATGACTGAACATAATTTGTATTTATGGTCATATTTCCAAATATAATTGCAGAAGCTGCCATGTTTATGTACTCGCTCTGATAAAGCTATTTATACTAGACTGGACGTCGAGAGTTATACTGTACGAGTATTGTTTGTATATGATTCAGAGCTTTGTCTGTTGCGCACAGTCGGGAGCAAATTTCGATGCATTTATGACAAATTTGGCTGAAGATAGGTCGTTTCAGGTAAATCTGACAGGGGAGTTATTGATAGCACTATAGCCACGAAAAATATTGTTAGAGGGAATCTTGGATCCCTCCGCGAAATGTAATGAAAACTAGATTCCATTTATCAACAGAGACAACTAGTCTCTGCAGAACTAAGATTTGGTAACTGCTGTATGACGTGATCGTGAACGTTCTCGATGACGTCAACTTTGGCATAAACAAATGAAAGCACACTGCCAGAAATGAGTGTTCGCAGACGTATAAAGAAAGGCTTATGATAAGTTCTAAGAGGGGATCAGATCAGTGCCAAACTAATTCAACAGCAGCGCCTAGTTCGCTGCTGTTACCAGATCTGATCGTGATATTACATCAATCTTCCCAAATATGTAACCAGTGATAAATGCTCCTCTCAAAATATGCATAATAGCATTAGTTCAATCAAACCCGACGCCTATCTGGTGCAAGTCGAGAGTGATGCAGCCTCTGCCACGAAGACGTCAGAAAAGTAAAACTAGACGAAAAAGCCAACAACACAAAGTAAAATTTTCTACAAAAATCTCCAAAAGAACAATATTTCACAAACTCACTCATCTATTCACCCTCAAAACATTTATCCATCCACTATCTCTCCCGACGCATAACGAAAACAACATAACCTCCGAAAAAAAGCCATCGATAAATCATAACGACAAATTTAATTATCGCTGTATTCCGCGATAAGAACTCCCCTTCTTTCAATGGAAAAACAGGGACAACTTTTCCCCCATGAAGAAAAAAGAGAGTTGTTGTCAGGGACTTTACCATTTTTTGTCACCATGTTTCAAAAGCGTGCACCTTTAGTTGAGGTTTTTGCTTTCTTGAAACTTTACTTACATTTACTAATATCTCATGCACTTAACTGAAAATTGGCAAAAAAATATATATATATTTTAAGTGTTAAGGTAAGTAAAATGCAAAATCAAAAAAGCTTCGGCCACCGCTCCCGTAACCTGTTACCTGTACACCATTCGCCGAAAACGGCACTTTTGCAGGGCCTACTTAGGGTTTTTTTTTCGTGACGATTCCAAAATTAAATATTTAATTATTGAAAATATAGTCCACATTGCGCATCACACTCGCTTGCACCAAGGACGATTCTTGGACGGGTCGAAAATTTGATAAAATTTTTTTTTCGAATTTTCTACTTGGTCTGGTTGTGTTTGGGGCTAACTCAGCCTCCTGAGGACAATTGAGGAGTTATGGTAATAGCGCCAACTGGTTATAAGGTAAAAATTGTTAAAGTGTAGCTTAAGCTCAGTGATATTGGAGTGAATGTTGAAAATACCTTGTAATGCTATGATGCCCACACACATTGTGACATAATAACAAAAAGAAATATACATTTGCATTTTTTTTTTTTTTTACAGTATTGAAAATATAAACAAAAAATCAGATTGAATAACTTTGGGTAAATGGATTTTTACAGCCACGGGAAAGAACGCATTATTCGAAGTTGTGAACATGCACGAAATACCATTTAAGGTTTCAGTGGACAAGAGCCGAACATTTGCCAAAAGAATGGCCTTCCCAAACCCTACAATGCAAAAATCGAATGAAAAATTTGCTTTCGTCCGCCACGCCGCCCCAGTTACCTGTACACTGTACACCATCCGCCGTGAGCAGAAATTTAGGCAATGTTCATAAAGCGGACCCATCAGCTTCTATCTTTTCATTTATCCTGTAGTACTAAAAGTAACTCCTTTACTAACAATATATCACACAAAATTCAAAGGCCTATTATCCAAAAAAGAGATCTTAGAAAGATAATTCCCATCCAACGAACGTATCCTTCTTCTTGCTCTACCCATTGAACGAATATAAGAACATTTCCACCTCATTCCACATCTTTTTCGGCTTTCTCTGTGTTTGCGTAAAACGCTGGAAGAATTACCATAACAGAACATTGTCAGCAGATTTCAAACAAAAAGGATTAAATTCTTGTCATGAAGAAGGATTTTCAAAACGAAAAGCGCACCTCCTTCCTTCAGAGTTTTAATTTTGAAATTGTAAATAATATATTTCTTTTCTCATTTTGGCTTTGTAAAGGCATCACAAAAAGGTATATATACTCGTAGGAAAGAGATCCGACGTTTAAAAGGGATCAAACGCGCCTCCTTATTTTCTGATATTATTAAAATTTAAAATGAAATATTTTTGAAGGAGAACATTGGCTCGTTTGATTGTTATGCAAAATGGTTGAATTTCTCCGAGAATGAAACTGGGGGTTTGAGGGAAGCTGAGTTGGATTTTATGGGACATTGTTATTAACTATGTTTTGGAAGATCCAAACACAGTATTTAATATGTAAGACNGCGGTAACTTGCTCCCACTTGAACTTTAATGTGTGCCAAGTTTTAAGGCTCTACGTTTAGCCATCGTGCAGCTACGTTGATTATCAGTCAGTCAGTACGTCAGTATACCAACTGGGCTTTGCGTTTTATAAGTATAGATATATACAATATGTCCCAGAAGTCCTATCGGAGGCCGTGTACCTTTTGAATGAAGTTCTAGCCTATGTCCAAAACGGTAAGAGATACCGAAAATTGATGGGAATGAACCCCACCCAAAAACCATAGCCTAGAACCTCATAAAAAATATCAGAATTCAAAAATGTCGATCGGTTTTCAAGTTACGGCCGATTTTTAACAAATATCAGACGGTCACGGTCCGATATCATAAATTTTGTCACGAAACCATAACAACTCAAAACGAGAAAGTTTTAGGTGGTTGTTTGGTGCTAAATTAGGTCATAGTTTGCAAAATAATGACCAGCTCTGAACTTTTGAACAATAATTTGGGACATGGTCTGCAAAAATCTGTCCAATCATTTTCGAGTTACGGTCGATATTTGTATAGAACATCAATCTGTTAGCATATGAGAACGACCATGCCTCTAAGGCGACAAGCGAAGCGGGCGTAGCCTGTTTGTTTGGAATAAAACATTAATACTTATTAAAATACGAAGTATCAAATCAACTTCTCTATCTGAATCATTTTCCCCCAATTCAGCAATGACCAAAGACACTTGACTTTATGTTCTGCAATTTTAATATGCTATTTGATACTCTCATCAGAGATTCCATTTTCGTATTCATTAATTTTATTATTTTTTACTTTCTTTTTTTCAACTCTTTTAGTGTCTTTTATATAGAGGGCATTGGCACTGATTTCAGAATTTGTGCAGAAAGTGGCAGTGCTAGTAGGTTCATAGACCTACGGCGGTGTTTCGAAAAAATGGAAAAATTTAATGTTCAAATTTCTTTTTTTTTTTTACACAACTTTTGGTTTATTATNCCCCCCCCCCCCTCAAAATTTGATATTATACGTTTCAAGGTACAGAGAGTCCAAAAATCAAATAAAAAAAAAATCTGTTTGTCCGACGCGCCGTACGCCGTAATGGGCACTTTTGCCACTTAGCGGTGACCGATTTGGATGGTATATAGGTCCCACCTAGGCTCTAATTGCGCCTCGAAATTTTTGGGTGCAATCGAATACACCCTTGACGATTTTTGCCGCTTTTTAGCGGGTTTCAGTATTATACTGTCTAAAAGGAGAATGGTAAGAGCTCGAGATTTGAATTTTGTATGTATGTCATAATTGGAGTCTCAGTTAGCTCCGAAACTTTTGGGTTCAATCAAATATACCGCTGGCGGTTTTTATCGCTTTAAAGCGGTTTTCATTAATCCTGTATAAAAAGAGAATGGTAAGAGCCAGAGACTTCAAATTTAGTAGGTATGTCCAATTTAGGGTCTAGTTACGCCCCAGATTTGGAATCGTTTCGAGAAACGCCCTTCTCATTTTTTTNGGGGGGGGGGGGGTACCAGAAAAATAATATACACATGTGTCCCATTTGCAGAGTTTTTTCATTAAAAACTGCATCAGCCATCTGGGTACCACTTAATGCGGCGTTTACTCGTTCAAGAAACTTAGTGATCTCTCTTCCCTTCACTGTTGGTCGCATCAAGTATAATGTCTGTTGTAAAATTTGAGTTTAAATAATTTAATGTCATTCTTGATAATGGAATAAAAGCAGAAATTGTCGTATCGAAGGATGAATTAAAATTGTCAGGCCTGACAAGAGGGGGGAGGGAATCCCCCCAGGCCCGGGATTTCCTAGGAGGCCGGTGAGAAAATTATCATAATGAAATTTTTTAAGTTTTCTTCAAAATAATAAATAAATCAACTTAAAAGTTTTGAAACATTTTCAAATATAGCGGTAGTGAGCTAATATGGGACAATCAATGGCTATTGCAGGACACTGATTTTAAAATATAGTGCGACCTTTCAGCTTGTACAGCAATCATAAATATTGGTATATTTCGTAAACATTAACATCTGATAATCGAATTATTTGTTGCCAAGAAGAAGCGAACACGCCTTTTTATATCAACTAAGTGAATTGCCTACTTTTAATTTTATTACTGCCCATACGTTGATTTTTGATGAAAGAATAATAGAGAGGCCCGTAAATTTTTTCCCTCGACCCGGAGTTTTCTGTCTATGGGCCTGGAGAACGATAATGCCTCTAAAGGCTCGTACGAAGGGGGCGGGAACTACTAGTATTGTGAAAAATTAATTCAACGCAAACAATAATAATTGATCTTGTGCAAGTTTGTCGTATTTTCTTGTTTGACGTCTTATTTGACGTATAATTACTCTTTGTGAAACAAAAACAAAACACATCCAAAGCAACAAAAACAACAACATCCAATGTTCTTCTAATGAGTAATATGAAATAATATATTTATAATTTAAATCTAAACATCATCATCACGAACAACGAATTGTAATGGGATTGGGGGGGGGGGGTCACACAACCCCCATTGTTACTCCCCCGCAAAAATTTAAATAAAAACAAAAACTAAAAATATTATAAAAGATTCAATCTACCCCCCTCCCCCCTTCTATCAGCAAACGAGGTTTTCTGTAGCAAAGGGTAAAGAAGAAGAAAAAAAAACGATTTCTATATATTTTTGAATAGTCAAAAGGATTACGAAATATATGTTATAGAGACACACCATTTTGTTGGGAATTTGGTTCCATACATCCTTCACTAAGATATTACAGTATTGAATCGGCATTTAGACAGATCTGAGCGCACGGCAGTGCGCCAGGCCAAGTTCCGGAAAGCACCAATGTATCTTTACACGAAGCAATTCACCAAGTTTTTCACACCGTCAGAAATCCGGTTCTACAGGGGATAGGTTATTGAAATTTTGAACATACATTCCGTAGTATAGTACAATACTACAGGATAAACTTCAAAAGATAATATTAACCCAGGCAGGAGATAGGTAATTTCAAAGTTTGCACTTTTAAATACTGACTGACTGACTGACTGACACTTTTCACTCATCATGAAAAGTTTCAGGCACTTCCCGTATACTTAGAGCATTTTAAAAAGGTAGCATTTTACGAATCCCCTTAGAAAAACTGACCAAGTGTAAAGTCGTTATTACGTTAAGAGAATTGAGACAGAAGAACGTGCACGTAACCAGGAGGCTGTTGGTTCGAATCCAGGCATGAACATAAGATCTCACAAAAAAATAATCATTGAAAAAAGTCCAAGTTCCGTCCACTTTCCCAAAAAATTTGCATGCAATAATAAATTTAAGTGCGGAATATATAGCAGCAACATTAAACTTGGCCCCAATAATAGATATCACTATTTTCATAGCCGAAATTTTTTGGAAAAGTGGGAAGAAACTTGGCCTTTTTTCAATGATATTTTTTGTGAGAAACTCTTTGTCTATCAAAAATTTCCAGCCTCAAAGAGAAGCCGCTCTGAAAGACACTGACAAAAACATTGATCATCCGCGATTAATCGAACTTAATGAAATCAAATAAAAAATCATCGATTATTTGCATTCATCCTCTGATCGATATAAACCCCAAATAGAGAATGCAGTCGGTAGATCCAGTGATGGTAGACGGCGGGAAATTTACCGCGGCGGAGGGAAATTTTGGAACAAAATTGAGCTGCGGGAAAAGAGGGAAATTTTAAATGTTAAAATCACCTAAATTTTTCAATTTGCACTTTCAAAATCTACTAAGATCAAATCCTTTTTCTACATTGATCATCCGCGATTAATCGAACTTAATGAAATCGAATAAAAAATCATCGATTATTTGCATTTATCTTCTGATCGATATAAACCCCAAATGGAGAATGCAGTCGGTAGATCCAGTGATGGTAGATGGCGGGAAATTTCCCGCGGCGGAGGGAAATTTTGGAATAAAATTGAGCTGCGGGAAAAGAGGGAAATTTTAAATGTTAAAATCACCTACATTTTTCAATTTGCACTTTCAAAATCTACTAAGATCAAATCCTTTCTCTAGGCGGGAAAAAATGAGCAGAGGGGGATTNTTTTTTTTTTTTTTTTTTTTTTTTTTTTTTTTTTTTTTTTTTTTTTTTTTGAGGGAATTTTTTATTTAGATTATACCATCACTGAGTAGCTCCCGTTACACAGAAGACATTCATTGTTCTTTGAATATTAGATTGTTTTTTTGTTTTTTTTTTATCAACTCCGACATTTGTCCTCAACATATAATATATTTGGTGGGTACATGATTTTTCATTTCCGGTGAAAGGAAAGGATACGAATAAAATGACAATTGGCTGAAATAATAATCACAATAAAAGGGCTGAAAACAAATAAAGTGCTGACTGGAAGGGAGGGGGGGGATGTAAATTTGTAAAGCTAACATTGAGTTCCTTAGAAGAAAAGTACGGTTAGGAGATTGACATGGCTTGTGTGGACTGTCAGGGAGTTCTTTTCAAAGAAAAAAGTGTGTTCAGGAGGAGTGACTCTCGCGACCTGTCACACTGTGGTTAGGTTGAAGCATATATCTGTTTGCTATGTTAACATACACCAGTTCCCGATAGATCCCAGTAGTTAAGCAACCCTTAGAAGATGTTCAGCACAGCTTAGGGAAAGCTCTGAGTAATCAAATTATTGTAATTTTGAAAATAAATATTCTATTCTTAAACGTTCATAGAGGTACCCTCGTGATGCTGGCTATTCCCGGTCCAATATAGGCCGCTGAAATTAATGTGGGTGGATGATTTGTAAGTTTCCAGGGAGATATATCTACGTATTATACTAGCTCATGGATACCGAATCATTCTTCCCCATAAGCTGTAGAAACCCTCTGAAAATCTTAGTAATTATTGAAAAATGGACAAATGAATTGAATGTTAATGGTCCAAAACACCTCAACTTCAAGTTTTGAGCTTTTAGGCCTACAAAATGAATGTCCAAAATTTTGGACACTGGGCTTTTAGAGGATATGATCAAAGATACAATATAACTATTTTATATTTTAATTATTTTCTTGGGGGATAAAGGTGGATAATCAGCAAAATGATTGGAAGTTGACGAGATCAAGGAAACACATTTTAAAATGGCGTCATGGTTCACAGGTAGTGAGGCACCTCGAACTGATTTTAGGCTATCAAACGATAAAAAATTTCATGTAACTATGTTTCGGCTGAATATATCAGCCACTATGGTTAACATTTCACATCTTACGTTCTTCCATTAGCGTCTATGGTACGTTGAATACACCAGTTCCCGTTGGATAACTGAAGTTAAGTAACGTCCAGCGAGGTTGAACGGTTTCCACGTGGGTTCGCGGCCTCGTGATGCAGGCTATTTTTCCGGCCCATACCAGGCTGGGTGAGGTCAATGTGGATAACTGGTTTGCAACTTTCCAGCGAATGGAGGGTAAAATCCCCGTCTCGAATGACCAATAGATGTTAAAGAGACGTTTAAAAAAAAAAA
>CM022878.1:1716415-1734627 GCA_012654025.1 Pachypsylla venusta | reverse complement strand
TCCCCCCCCCCCCCCGCCCAATTAACAGTAATTATTCTGGTTGGATTCCAATATGTATTTAGCATTGTGGAGTGGGTGAGCCGACTTTCTCTCTCTTTCCCACTCGTAAGAAGATTAAAACTCCTCAATATAGAAGCTTAAATACATAACTTGCACTTAAATTGCTGTAATGAAATAATGCGATTAGATGTTTGAATTGTCAAGTATACGATAAATGGTGGAAAGTTATTTTAGCTTGTAGGTCTTCGTTCTATTGGTTTATAGGGGCAAAGGGATGAATTGAAATTTTCTCAGGAGAACTTTATTATCATCCCCTAATAGCTGCTGGTCCCTGTAATTTTGTGTCCTTTACTGAGGCTATAGAATTTCTTGGAACTCAAAAGTTCTGATTAAAAGTTCAGTTTTGGAATATCTGCCATAACTTGAATACGAACCAATGTACAGACAGTAGATTTAACACTGGAACAAAAGGTTCCAGGTACGATTTTTTTTTTTTGGNACGTGGTGGACTCATTCCATGACCCGTCTCTTCAAAAATATACTAAAAACAACATCACAATTATTGAAGCAACCAAAAATAAAGTAAAAATCTACGATAAACAAATAATATGAACTTAAAATACATCTCAGAACAAAAGAAAAGAAAATAATCACAGAATGGATCGATTAGTATTTGGACTCAAGGGTCCAACTGAAATCGTTTGGGTTGACATTTTAACTAGCCAGGTAGTATTCTACAGAAATAATATAATAATCAGTAGTCAGTGAAACATACAACTATATCAAATACCTGAATGGTATCGTCTGCCAGGAGATATTTTCTACAGAAATAATATAATAATCNAACACAAATAGAGAAAAAATAATGAAAAAAAAAAAACAAAACAAAGAAAGGCGGACAAAGGAAGAATCACACTTACTTGTTTTTTCAATCTCCTTAAAAGATTTTCGTGGTCGGACTGAAAAAACAAGCAAGAGATTTTAGAACAAAGGTCAAGACAAAGGCACAGAAAGAGTCATTTTAATAAAGACAATAGAAGATATTAATTATAGTCAATTTACATTTATACAAAGTGACGTGGTAGGAGTAAGCAAGAATTCACCCTATACAGGTATACACTGTAGTCTATAGGGGCCTTATAACTTATATGTTCCCCCAGAGGGCTTAAAGGCATGGCCGGTTTGGATAGTTAGTAATTTTAAAGTAATATTTGGCAAAACACCGGTTTTTAACCCATAATCCTGGAACTGCTGGTCATAATTATGCCAAATGATGAGAACAAAGTAGGCCACCTAAAACTAGCTCAAGAAAATTTTAGATATCGGCCGAATTTGTTTTTCAGTTATTGGAAATTTGGCAATAACTCGAAAACGGTTTAGTATTTAAGTTGGTTCAATTGGGATACTATGGCAAGTAAAACTAGATTGAAGGTTAAAATCGTCATCTTTGATCAAAATTACAAAGATGACCATTAGCCGATGTTCTCAGAAGAGGGCGAAACTACTTAGCTCTTTAACATCATTAATATATTTTTAGTTAAGTGAAGGTATACTATTCTGCCAGCGTCTATGGCACGTTGAATACACCAGTTTCCAATAGATCACTGAAGTTAAGCAACGTCCAGCGAGGTTCTAGCATGTGGGTCTCCACATGGGTTCGCGTCGTGATGTTGTCGATTTTTCCGGCCTAACCCAAGCTGGGGGAGGTCAATGTGGGTANATTAGTTATCATATCACCGGGGTACAACCGTTTAAACGCGATTAGAGCATACCACACATAGATTACATATTAACTATACGATTGTTAACCTATGTAGAACATGGGGAATAATAACAGGTTATTAATCTGCGTAAAACGTGTTGGGAGTAGTATTGGGTTATGAGTCGGAACAACAACTTCAATACCATTATGTCAGCGAAGCAAAGCCCAACTTACACTTAAACCACATAATATATATATGGATTACTGATGTTGGAACGAAATATTGGGTTGCAAATAGAATATTAAAATTTTGGCCAGATAGCATCTCGTACATATGCCCAACAACTCACTAAAGTTTTATAGTAATCGGATCATAGATATATACATACATACATACAAACATAAATTTTTATATATACAGATAGTGACAAACACCATGACAGATGAGGAGAATTTTATAGAGATAGAGATTTAAAAATTTTTAGCATTCAGGCTATTTTCGTATAGCAGTCTGTACAAACGCCTCCAGGAGAGGCGCTTCCATGAACAAATATTTGCCACTCACCATCCAGCATGAAAAAAAAAACGTCATTCCCTTTGGTGAACAGTAACTGTCAATAGAAACTCTAAAGAAACAGACCCAAAATCTTTGATTTCTATATCATCGCAGTACTTATAGCTTGGGACCCTTCGAGTCAAATCCAGTCAGTACCAAAGTTGATGGAATGAGGAACGCTGCAGTGGGGTTTGCAAAAAAAAAAATCAGTTTGTGATCCCGTGACACCTCTAAGATGGCTAAATCTTTAGGATGAAAAGCAGTCCATTATGTTTGTTCCTGTTAAGATCACTCAAAACTTGTAAATATTTATTTAATATTTAATGTCTCATTAACCGGTTGAAATATTTTAATATGATACGATCTCTCCAATAAGATTAGCGACTGCATCCAAGTCCGCTGCATGTATGTTCCATTCTTAAAGTGAACTGCGAAGAGTTAAAAAAAGATACTTATAATCATGTTGTTTATGCCCTCATCATCAGTCATCAAATCAACTGTTCCGAAGCTATTTCCTGATAGGAACTTTATTCAGACCCACCCTTACGACAGATACCTTCATAATATTGTTATAGGATAATTATATGTTTACAGCATACCGAGGTTTTTGTTCATACATTACCATGGTTGCCATAGTTACTTTCCATATTATTGAAGTTTGATATTACAACAATAATAATAATGATGCAAGGCCCATCTTGGGTTGAACATTAATTCAATGGAAACCAATTTGTGATTCGACGGGTGAAGAGATAAGAGAAGATTGTCTAGACGACTGGTTTGATCATACTGAAGACTAGCTGTTTCGCCAGAGCTTCGCTACGGTCTATAGCTTGCGCTTTAGAGGCATGGCCGTTCCCGTGCTAATAGTATTCTATATGAAGCTAATATCGGAAGCTAATATTCTATGATTCCTCTTACAAAAATCGGAAAAACGGCCATAAATATGATGACTGAAAAAGATTGGCGAAAAATAGAGAAGAATTGAAATGTTATTGGGAAACTATGAGCAACGTTCGGAGATCAGACCGCTATTTTGATAATAATGACACTGATGTTGCAGTTGATGGCAACAATAACTTTGACAAATTTGGTCTCTAATCTCCTTTCATAATTGGAAGCTTAAATAAATTGTACTGCTAGGTTGTTTTTTTCCTTTACCGCTAAATCAGTTCAATTAAAAAAACCGTTCGGTGAAGGATGTGGAGAACATTGGTAGATGGTCCAGTATACTCAGAGAAGGTAAGTAAACAATATTTCTTTTGGTGTATCGCTGGTGGTGATGGCCTTTGTTTTGTTATACTCCAAGTTGTCATCGGATGTAGAGCAAGGATGTAATTCTATAAACAAATTCTTCCAGCATAAACTATTTAAGATTACAACATTAATATCCCAAGTCGGCAGACACATAGAAGCAATCAAAGAATTGTCCTGGCATTTCTTTGATCCTTTACTATCCAACATGGGATGATTTTTCAAAATAAATCACATAAACCAAAATAAGTAATGTCCAAACTATTAAATTTGTTGAAACACTAAGAGACCTGAAATATGAAATTATCTGGTGACAATATTATTCAAGAGAATATGTCTTTGTCCAAATCAAATGATGATGAAGATGAGTCTATGAACGAGTTGACTGATTTCAAATCATGCAGAAAAAACTCCAAACAATCCAGTAAAACCAGAGAGAGAGAGAGAAAGAAAGATATAAAGAGTTGATAAACAGGTTTCAGATCCTAACAACAAACTGATAAAAGAGAATAAAGTTTGTATTTAAAGTTAGTTTTGTCTTTCTGATGATAATGCCTGCCTGCGTGTAGAAGATATTGGACCAGATGACAACACGAAACTGCATCTCTTATTAACGAAAAGTCCAATAGTCCATCCAAACGGTAGTAGATAGCCCGCCCCTGATTCATAGTCTAAGACCCCCGGAAAATTATTAGATTCAAAAATATATTAAACCATTGGATGCCAGTGTTGTGCTTCAGGGATTCTTTTTTCATACTTCATCTTTCCTGTATTACCAGGAAGGTTATTTTTAGATAGATTTGATGGTCACAAAAATCAATCTTATAGACACTAGTGACTTTACGATTTTTCTTCAAACCATTCTGTTTGTACCACAAAAACTTTCGAAAACTTCGACCCATTCTAATGTAAATTGTCCAAAATATTCGAATAGTCCATTAAGGATTTTTTTGAAAAGTATGAGCCTTACTGGGCGACATTATTTGAATGTGGCTCATACTTTTCAAAAATATATTTTTCTTGGAACCGCGCAAGATTTATTAACTTCAAGTATCATCCTTCTCTATTAAACTCTTGGAGACGATGTTCTACCAATTTCCTTAATTTTGTTGTTTCTGTAGCATTGTTCCTCTCCAAATTGACAAACTTTCCATCTCGAGCTTATCCAATACTATTTCGACATGTAATACACCGTTATCGTAGATGATTATTTATCATACTTCATTTTTGCATCAAGATTATCATCAGCAAATACATATAATTCTAAAATGTTCAAAACATCTTAACTCCACATCTACAAATTACAATAAGTTAACATATTTTACAATCAACAACTCTCATCTCTGACAACATTATAAAATGCGCGAACAATTTCATGGCGTGCAACAAAAACTGTAATTCTTTCATAAATCAAAAAATAGAAAAAAAAAATTCAGCACAGTAGTTAAAAAACATTATGTTATTCACATTATACGAGCATTAGACACAAATGCATTTTTTTTGTTCGTACACATATCTTCGCGTTGATGATTGGGATCGTACATCGTCAATTTCATCTTGTACGAAATGTATATTATTATGAAAATTGGCACGTCATAATATGCGAGAAAAAGAGTACATGATGTCGGCAAAAATGTGACGCTGTTGCCAAATGACCTGTGCCGTGATATGACGCCCGCGATGCCATTCATTGTAACATTCTTTGCTCGAAATAGTTTTTTTGTTTTTTTCATTCGTATGCTTTGTCTGATGATGTAGATTTTTTTTTTCAAAAGTATATACATTTAATTTACCACTTTGGAGATTCCAAGTGTTAAAAAATATTTATGAGTTAATGAAGACAAAAAGCGTAAACGATTTTGTTGAAGCAGTTGTTTTTCCATGATCCGTTAATTTGATGGAGGCCATATCTTCTGTATATTTATTCTATCGGTCGAATAATTCAACAGGGCTTATTTGCAGTAGAGACAAGAGATATATTAGAAGGAACCCAATGCAATATTAGATTTAATGCTATCCGCAGAACCTTAATGGATCTGAACAAAAATATAACTATAACATATTTGAGAAAGGTGAGCGGGCATTATGAAGGTGCACTAAATTCAAGTAAAATAAAATATTTTCGCCACATGTTGGGAGATGAGATATGGAAACTATTGTATCTTATTGTGGAGGTCTCAAATATTCGAAAAACAGGTTGAACAAAACCCAAAACGAGCTAGATACAGCATATGATAAAATGGTCTGAGCATACCACCGGAGAATAGTGCATAGTTACCAGATTATACTTGAACTAATAATTATGTTGCTTTCCAAACTCTGATGGACGGGTAACAGCAACGAGAACTCTGTATTGAAAAGAAAAACTCAGAATAAAACATAAAAGATGGGTACAAAAACCCTTTACTATTCCAACATCGATGGACTGACGTTTTTATTTTTCAGCACAATTGGAAACATTGAAAGAAAAAGCTAATAGACTAACCTTAAACGCCAAAATTGATGGCCCAAACATTTTGTATTTTAAGATTACAGATGCAATACCTTTGAAGTATCTCTCCCAAAACTGGAAAATCTTACACTCACACTCTCTTACATCACATCAAACTTCAATTGAATTAAAAAGAACACCAATCTGTTCCTTGTATATCTAATATACATTTACTCCAACGCAAATCGTTTCTCAAAATGAAACTTTACGTTTGTGTAAGCATATACAAGAAAAACGTTAGACGTAACTTGAAACCCTACTGAAATACAGCAATCAACTCACAGTGGGACTTCTTCCATGTAATATATAATAAAATGATGAACAGGAGAGGAGACGGAGAAGAAGTTGGAAAGAACATATTCAAAACACACATTGTAGACATATCATTAGTCAAAAACAACATGATGCAGACATAGCAGCAACAACAACTGCCAAGAAGAAACCATTGGAAGAAAGAGAGAGAGAGATGGAAATTGTTCAATGTTTTCAAGGATTGAACTTTGGGGATGAAAAGGAGAAATTAAGAATAATTTTACTAGATTTGACGCAGACGATGTCAACACTCAAAATCATGTAAATATTAATTCTGTAACAAACAGTATAATTCTATTTACTGATATTGGGTTCTGGAAGCATTTGTAAATTATTTTAGGAAGAAATATAGCCACGGCTATCTTTAGGAGAATTTAAATCTGCTCCAGTCAGCATCATGGGCGTAGGAAGGGGGGCAGGTGTGGGCAGCTGCCCCCCTAGAAATTCTCGAAAGTATGCAGCACGGAAGGGGCAACTTAAATTTACACTAGATAAAATGATTTTTGGAAGCAAAANGGCCAGATGCTGGCTATGCCCTTGGTCAGCATAAAGGGTGGAGGTAAATTGATCTGAATATCAAAGTATACAGAGTAATTTCTACTTATTGGGTTGCAATATATCCAAATTAATTTAACTCTATCATCTCTTTAATGCAAAAAAGTTGACACTTCTCCTCTGCTCTAACAGAGGCTATTGATGAGGCATAAGGGCGATCGTCCTCTGGAAGCATCTATGCGCGACAACAAGTTCATATATACTACTGCGAACGATATACTTTAAGTAAAACACATCCAGCTTTTCCAAGCCTTTCTTAATCATTCTTGACAATTTCATCATTGCCTCATTTTGAAACACATTCTGGCGTCTAATACATCTTCAATTTCATACACTCTTCAGTACCAGATTGGTAGGTATATCTCAATTTTCATGTAATACCACTTTATACTCTTTAGTCCCATGACAATCAGTATGTGACATTTAATAATTAAATAAGTTAAATAATGTTCTTCTTGGACACAATAATTAGAGATTATAAATATATTTAAAATGATGTGGATGAATAATTGACGGCGTGTGCATGCCAACAACAAGATGGTGTCAAAGATGTTCTTCTCTCTCAAACAGCATTCGATCTCGCTCATTCTAGTGGCGGTAGTGCGATAAGATAAGAGGATAAAAGAGTGACGAGGCTTCGCATACAGAAAACGCTCATTCTAGTATTGGGATGATGTAACTTATTGGAAATATGATAGCGAAATACACAGTATACCTGTCTACAGAAACAGGTAAATAAAATATCGTTGAATATACAATGATACAAGTAGTTCTGGTGTTTTAAAAAAACAGTACTGAACAAGATAAAGATACTATAGTAACCTTTTGTCAAAATATAAATTATAAACACATAAATTTCGTCAAAATATAAATCAATGTTTTTTTCTTCATGTTGTGCCCTGAATTCTTACTTCTTAAGTTTCGCCCATTTTGAAATGCAGGCAAAAGTTTCAAATGTCCTATCAGGATTGTTCGCAAAAGTTTTTGTGGTATTCATAGGAAGGATTGATTGTGTAATTTTATCGCAAACTGGATTCATTATGGATATTCATTTTAACTTTAGTTAATTCGTGGTTAAATCCAAAAAGGTTCATTATTGGGCATAATAAACCAATATCTTAAGATCTGAATCAAATGATTTTTTTAAAATTTAAATTCATTAGTTAGGCCCCACAAGCCCTTAAGACAGTTTCGCCACTGACTAATTTTATCTTACTCGTAGTCCGTAGTTTATATTTATCAAACTCAGTAGTGAGTAGGGATGGGTTAGTCATCCACGAGTCGATTCATGACTCGACTCATATTTTTGAAATGAGTCGACTCTTCAAAGAGTCGACTTACGAGTACCTTTTTTTTGAGAAAGCACAAAGAGATGAGCTCTATGAGAGCTCGTGAGGTTTTTATTCTTTTGAATGTTTTTATTTTTAATCTTGTCGACAATTGTAAGCAAAAAGGTTTCTGAAGTGTTGACAGTTTCATAATGTGGAACGAGAAATGGATGAATTTATCAATATTTGGGAACAAGAAAGTTAGACTTTGATAGATTTGGATCATCAACAAATACCAATCATTCAGATATAATGTGGCCACCGAGGGAAGCATGTCAGCTTCAATAGCTGACGGTCCTAAGCCCGCGTAAATACAAAAGGTTTGATGTTAGGAAGGGCAAAAACAACATTAGAGAGTCAAAATGGAAATGTAATACAAAAGTAAAGAAAAATAAAGAGTAAAAAATAGGGAAAAGAGAGAAATAAAATCATAGGAAAATCAATTTCCACATTCTTCTTCAGAGAAATAAAACTTTGTTTTTATATTACTTATATGGCAAACATATATCACATAAATCTTAATTTTGGAAAAAACGGACATTTCCAAAGAGAAAAATACAGGATATAGCAAAAGATTCAACACACTTTGGAAAAGAAGTCCAAAAAATGAGAATTTGTAAATGCTTCTTTACAGGGAGACAAAAATAATGACAGGAGACAAAGAAAAGTGAAGAGGCTTAGGACACATTGCAAAAAACGGAAAGAAAGAGAAGATGGGCAACACAACCAAAGAGACAAATAACAACCACGTGTGTCCTCACATTGAAGAAGTATTAGCTGGGATAAGATGATAGAATAGAACAATTTGGAAAACCTTGGAGGACACATTTCTTCAAAAATGGAATCTGGTTTGGACAGAAATAGAATTTAATTCTTGATTATATACAGGCGGTAATTCCAAAATGCAAGACAACACAATAGTACGGGTGCCAAAAAAGTAACTTTTCAAAATGAACAAACAATACTAAAAGTTACCAAAGATGATTTCCCCGTGCTATTAGTAATCACTGGAATCAAATAAACGTTAAGTTAAAGAAAGAAGAATAAGTATTCCGCTTTTGAAACCCAGTATAAACTTTTTATTGAAAAAGATACTAAAAGAAAAAGAAAAAAATGGTAAAAAGGAAAATCAAAATGGAGAAAAAAATAAAAGTTTACTTCTAATGAAAAACCTGTCAATTAGTGCATTGCTATATGGAGCAAAATTGTTTTTCTTCAATAGTGTGACGTGACAAATTAAATCTAAGAGAGAGAAAAAAAAGTGGGGAAGAGCGTGAGGGAGAGAGAGAAAAAAAATCACCTTCAGATGTGTGAGTCCAAACAATTGTTTCTACGCTGCGGACACTAGTTTCAAGTGTCTTCAGACATCATTATTGATTGATATTTACTTCTCAAAGAAATAGGCCACCAAAAACACCATATTTATATTTGTATACAAAGAAACCAGTTTCGAATCATTCGATTCATCATCAGTTTAGAGTGGAAGGTTTTTTAAAAGTTCAAACACAAAAAAAAAACCACAAAAATCACAGATGATGCTTGTACGTCATTATGCAACGACTTTACTTCTTTAACTTCACCTGTTCCCAATTGCATTTAGGACTGGCGTTGCTTTCTCTCATTCTACCATGCCACAACCTTTGTTTCAGTGCTTAATCTCTTTAGCTGTATCATCCCTCGCTTGCTTCTCATTAGTATTATATGCAATAAATAATATCGTCACCAGAACTTAGTATAAACAGACATTTAATTTGTAATTTGTAGGCCATTACTATTAGTTAGTAAAAACAACAAACAAAAAAATATGGACGATACTGGTTGGAATATTGGGGTTAACATTCCTATTCGTATAGACAATATGAAATATGAAATAAAAAAAATATTGCTTAGCATTTTATGACAGAACATTTCAAAGGCCAAACAAACACTTATGCGTACCCACTTGTAATACTAAAAATATTATCAACAAATTTTGCATCATGTTTCCTGTGTCTAATTGCACCATATAAAAGAAGGGCCATCACAATAAAGGGGAGAAATCAGTATTAAGAGAGAAAAAAAGAATTTCAAGTGGGTTTTTATTTTCTGAAGTGTTTATACTTTTCCAAACAGACCCACCACAAGTATGTTTTCATTGATTCTAATACAGAAAGGGCACTTTTGAAATTTCCGTACACACACTTGATTTATTTAAAAATTAAAGGGGAAACATATTTGTTTGTAAATAGGTAGTTTAGTATTGCAAGCAAACAAATTAATTGAAGGAGTGTGTAATGAGCCAATCCAATTAGATTAAAAGATTGGTATTTAAGTATCGAAAACATTGATTTCGTAAAATTAGCGAAGGGAAGAAGAAAAATGCGCCTGCCAAAATGTGTAGCATTATGAAAATCCGATGCGTCCATAGTATACCAATTTTCAAAATTTGTCGCGACGGATGGAGCCCGGAAAATCGTCCAATATGAAAGGACTGTTACAGTATTCCCTCTTTGGGTACAATATCCAAACAAACAAATTTGTTCTATTTTCAAAAGCAAATTTTTTCAATACGAAATGAAAATCCCTCAAAAATACTACATGAAATATATTGTTTTTCTTGTGAAGAACATTAGACAATCTGGCCACGTCCAAAGCACTCATTTCCGTTCGTTTCGTTATATTGGGGAATAAAATCAATGGAGGAGAAACAAAAAGAAAATAAAGGTTTCAGGCAACCATAAATAAATAGACCTAAAGTCTAAAGAGGGTGGAAATTTTGGGAACGAAAAGAAAAAAAATATTTGGAATTAACCTTTGAATCATTCTTCATGTGGAAGAGGAAAAAAAAAAAAAAAAAAAAAAAAAAAAAAAAAAAAAAAAAAAAAATATTTGGAATTAACCTTTGAATCATTCCTCATGTGGAAGAGGAGCACGCACAAGAAGAAGTTAATCCAACAGGAAGTATTGATATCACAAATAGTGAGACCTGTCAGATGCAAGGAACACAGAACTTGTCAAGAGTCCTGATGAAATCTATTACAAGCAACAAACAAAAGAAATCAACAAGATATGCGCTACTTGAAGACCAAGAAAATCCCCATATTTCAATCACTAATATAAAAATTTCATCCACATCAGAATATACAAAAAGCAAGAAAAATATGACCTATGCTTGGTTGTCAGCAATGAATGTCAAAGTTAAGTTGATATCATTATAGCGATGAGGTGAGTTGGACTGGTAACCAAATATACAAAATTTCATGAAAAAGAAGAATATTTATGAAAAGGTCCCAGCATGTAAAATGAAAAGGTCCCAGCATGTAAATTAGAAAATGTCATTTTTAAAAAGCGAGGTATTTAACTGTCGACTGTTAAAGAAAGTTTATATTTTAGAACGAATGGTGTGGGAGTAGGTTGATACCTAAAATGTTCCCTGAACCGTGATAGTGTTCCAGGACGGGGAAGACGACAATAACACCAAACTTGGTCCAAATGAAAAAAAAAAAAAAACACAATATCTATCTACCAAAAATATAATCAAATCACGAGTAAAATAAAACAGAAAAACAATGTAAATATCAAAAATGTCTGAAGAAGAAGAAGTACTGCATCAGAATTCACATAACTCAAATTGAATACTTATAAATTCTATCCTAACAAATTCAATAACATTCAAAGCCCAAATCACAACAGACCAAAAAAAAAAAAAAAAAAAAAAAAAAAAAAAAAAAAGAATGAACAACAAATCTCTCCAAAACAACTTCTTTAATGGAGAGAGAGAAACATGTTTGAAAAAAATACCAAATCAAGTTCTTAACTTATAGTGACAATAACACTATATGGAAAACACGTAAAACACAAACGAAAAGATTACATCATTAGGTGATGAACACACATTAAAGGAATACCTAAAATCAGAAAATAATATTATGAATGAAAATATTATTTTGAGAGAGACCTTCTCGTATTCACAGAGGACACATAAAAAACAATCAAATTTGAGAATTTGATTGTTTCTTCAAATTTTGTTATTACAACAGACACCCTTTTTTTGATCTACTGTATTTGAGAATGACTGCTAAAGGAGAAAGAAAATAATCTTATTTTTCCCCCAAAACCAACCTTTATATTAAAACAGAATAATGACATGTTATTACGACAGAATATTGAGTGGGTTCAACAAACACAGACACACAGGATAAAGATGCATTACGAAACACTGAACTTACACAAACAATAAGACAATTTTAAATTCAAAATATACAAAAACCAAAACAAAACGACTAATATAATTAGAAAGAATCTAAAGAGTTTGTTGAAAAGATAATAGAATCCGATAAAACAATTTAAAATATTAAACAAGAAATAAAACGCAAAGTAAAAATAATAATATCAATAATAATAAAAATGGGAGAAAAAAAACAACAACTTTAAAACAAAAGAGACCAGAGAACAATGAAGCCAATAGTCACAGAATGATTAATGAACGAGATGAAACTTTCAGAATACTACACCTGAAGAAGGATGATCTTGGACCAAATAATGAATTAGAAGATATTACGAATCCAAGGGATAGATGATGCAATAGTACAGACAGGGAGAGACGAAGAGGCAAAAACAAGTGATAATTAACACTTTTTCAAGAGAAAATTAAAGAATTTTTCATAAAATTTTCGCTTATTTTTTAATTTTTGTATAAATTTCTCAAATTTTATTGTAAATTTTAAATCACATCTTGCTGGAAGAATCAATTCAAGTCATATGACATTCTTATTACCTTTATCCCCAAAAGAAACCAAGGGTCAAATACCCAAATAGTCATCCGTCATGTAAGAGGGGTATGATGTGGAGAGAAAAATTCCCATTTGTAATATTGAGCTTATAAAAACACATTTCAAACGAATGCCTAAAAATTTTCAGAACAAGAGCTAATCTAAATCTTGAAACTGACCTGTTCTCTGGAGTGAGACAGTCGAAATGTTTAGCATTTCTTTTCTTTTGATTAATTAATAGTGAAAGCTCTCATCGCCAATCCTACGCAGATTTTACGGACGTAAATGAAGATATTATTAAGAATTTACCTTTATCGCCAAAAGAAACCGAGGGTCAAATACCCAAATAGATATCCGTCATGTAAGAGGGGTATGAAGATATTATAGCTTTGAGAAAGAAAGGAACAGTAATGAAGAAGAAAAAAAACACATTTTTCACAATCGACCAAATTAAAAATAGTATACATATAGCCATAATACTCGTATAGATATAGAAATATATTTAAAAAAAAAAAAAAAAAAAAANGAAAAAAAAAAAAAAAAAAAATGCAATATCCAACGATACTTTTAACGATAGTAATTAAAAAGAATAAAAACTTTATGAAGATTTGCCCGTGGCATATTAAAAACAGGTGTGTGTACGTACGGTGTGTGTGACATTCCGTCTTGAAGGAGCAATCTTTCAAAATCATGCAAACAAAACAAGACGAACCAAACCAACGAAAGAAAGAAATCTTTCAGACTTTCAGGTGATAACAACTTTGAAGATAATTTATAATTCTGTTCAATCTGTTGTGTTAATTAGGATACCTGTTTAATTACACTTAACATCCTGGTATTGTGTTTTGCTGTTCTTGTTTTGGTTGTGCTTTTATTTATGAGTTCCTCCAATTTTTTCTTTGTTAAATAACATTTGTTTTATCAACATTGTTTCTGATTTACGTACTTGGCATTCCAAATCTAAAAATCTCTATTTTGTTCATCTATTAAGGTGTTTTTTAAGGGTCATAACGCAAGACTAGATCCAATTAAGGAAAACCCTAGAATTTTGTTTATCTGTATTTTTAAAGACCATTATAGAATCTAAGCTGTAATTACATACAGATGTAATAATAAGTATCCATATCTGAACTTCAGTCGCATTCTACGACTAATGGAATGCCTTTGTTTGATATTTTTGAATCCCCCAATTGCATGGTCTCTCAAGGATTCGTTTCTTTATACTTTATATCATTATGAATAAATAATTTACAAATAAACCAAAGAGATGTCAGCTCGGTAAGAGCCTTTGCCTTTGGTTTAAACTTTTCGCGATTTTCCCGAAAAGAAAAAAATTGTTCCCAAATAGGGTCATTTTTTCTTATACTAGTTTTCCATTTCGCAGCGATTTCCGTGCTGATATAATGAATGGTCCTGAAAACAAATATATTTTTTTGAGGGAAAAGGAGCGTGATACACCCTCAAATCCTGACCTAATAAAGAAATAAAGGGACATGAAAAACAAATAATTCTGATAAACAAGAATCTACACTATCTCATCTGAATAACTATCCTGGCGCGCGTACTAGACATTTACAAACATTCAAAATGTCTCATTTACTAAAAAAAAAAATAACATTTCAAAAATAATTTCCCGTCGTCCTTCCATTTTTCATTTTTTTCTATCAAAAACAGGAAAAGAAGGGAAAACTGTGCAGAACCCCTCCCCGAGCTACTCAGACAACAATAATAACAAAATACATGACTTTCGTCTCCCATCCCAGCAGCAATTTGAAACGCATGCAATATCGTCCTCTAGTCGTATCGAATTGACGCCCAATTATTTGAACATAAAGGAGAGAGATGCAACAAAGAAATGATGAGCTTGAAGTGAAATATGGCAAACTAATAATAAAATCTTGTCAAATGTTTGAAAAATGTCGACGAGGCTGTAATTGATTTGTAAGGGACACAACAAGATGACCAGGAAAAATGTCGACGAAGCTGTAATTGATTTGTAAGGGACACAACAAGATGACCAGGAACAACAAAGAAATGATGAGCTTGAAGTGAAATATGGCAAACTAATAATAAAATATTGTCAAATGTTTGAAAAATGTCGACGAAGCTGTAATTGATTTGTAAGGGACACAACAAGATGACCAGGAACAACAAAGAAATGATGAGCTTGAAGTGAAATATGGCAAACTAATAATAAAATCTTGTCAAATGTTTGTAAAATGTCGACCAAGAACATATAGGTACAAATTTTTTTCAAATAGGAAACCATTAATTAAACTTTCGGTGTCCACAAAAGCTCTGGTTCTTGATTTCTGCACTAAACCAAAGTTGGTGTAAAAAACTATTAGAATTTCAAAGTGGGGGCTGTAGAAATGAATCCCAATTTAAAAGACCCTGATGAGAATAGAAGAGTTCACATTTTTTGAAAAAGAAGAATTGAAAACCAAAGTTGAAGAAGGGAAGATAAAGTAAATAGTCGTAAAATCTCAAGAGAAAAGAATAAACCAAAGGAAATGTCAATGACGGAGAAATGCAAATGGAGTACAAGAATCGAAGAAATTCACTGAAACATGAGAAAATCTCTAGAGAAAAGAATGAACAAAAGGAAATGCCAATGACGGAGAATGTGGTGTCCAAGAATCGAAGAAATTCACTGAAACATTGAACAAAAGGAAATGTCAATGACGGAGAAATGCAAATGGAGTACAAGAATCGAAGAAATTCACTGAAACATGAGAAAATCTCAAGAAAAAAGAATGAACAAAAGGAAATGCCAATGAAGGAGAATGTGGAATACAAGAAACGAAGAAAATCACTGAAACATGAGAAAAGTTTTGCCGAAGGAAGAAGAAGATTTTTGGTGATGTACCGGAAAGAGCCACTTTGATCTCTCCGGTCCAAGGATTACAGAATTTTGCATTATGATAATACAAATATCACAGACCTTGAACAGTATGCAGTTTTGTAATGTGTTTGTAAAATTGCAACTACATAGATAACAATAATGCATCATTATGGCAGTGCATCAGAAACCAATTTGTATTGCATTATGTTGATTGAAAATCTTTTCTCACCGATTTATATTCACTAGATAAGAAAATAATGACGAGTGTTACAGATAAGTCCAGTTGTCCGCAATCTTAATTAAGATCTCATTATGTTTGTATAAAACCACGTCAAGATGTCTTGCCTCGTGTCAATCATGCAATTTGTCCTCATTGAACTGAATGGCATACTTTATATTCACATTTACAGAATTCACAGTGGTTTTTCATTTTGAAGAAAATATATTTTGGATCAAACATTACGGTCCAGGGGCAGTGCTGATCTGATTATTTATTGCTTCTTACTACTGTAATCCTTTCTCCACATGTCTGGGAGAGATAAGAGTTTTTTGAATGTGTGAAATATTTTTATAGATATCATTTTATGAAATTTAATTCAGTCATGTTTATACAATATCGTGCGTGGATTTGTAAGGGGTCGGTCAGTCATCAATATCTGGTAGAACATGTATCCCATGGTATTCCAGATTCTGGGATCAGGACGGTATTCTGATCAAAGTCCAGTAGAGTAGGGAGATTTATAAGTTCAAAGTTCAAGTTTCCTAGTGAAGCCGTAAAACTAGGGCTCCCACAAGAGTGTCAGTAATTGCTACATTTGTGACTGAATTTCACCAGCATAAATGTAGTGAAGTCGATAAATATTTTATTTTTTAATTTCGCTTAACGTCTCTTTAACATCTGTTGGTCATTCGATCCTGGTTTTACCCTCCATTCGCTGGTAACTTACACACAGATACCCCACCCAGCCTGGGTTGGACCGGAAAAATAGCCAGCATCACGAGGGCGCGAACCTACATGGACACACTTTAGTGATCGAACGGGAACTAGTGTATTCAACGTGCCATAGACGCTGGTTATTATTTTTCAATGGGTATCCTGTGTTGCCGGATTACAATTCAGTCATTCAAGTATTTTCTTTAAATAATAAAGAAAACACTTTGAAAACACAATCGTTCAAGAATTCAACTGCAAATGGGGAAAATTCACACCCTCAATTTTTTGGTTCAAATTGGACAAAAAATAAAAGAAAAGCGTCACTAAAACTCAAAAAGTTGTAAACGCAAATCCAAATAAAATGATTGCCCCCACATTGAATTGATACAACAGTCATCATGTATGAATATTAGATATCAAATTCAAATGTATATGCATTAACAATAAGCAAGGCTATCCATGAATTCATTGAGGACGCATTAATCATAGTAATTATATAATGGGATTTGCGTGGCATGTCTTTGACATAACTATTATAGACATCTTATTTATTGGTTCCCATTAGTATGCGATAATATTTTTCAATGGGTATCCTGTGTTGCCGGGTTACAAAACAATTTAACCAGGAGTTAACAATAATTAACAGAAATAAATTTGTACAACGCGAATAATAAATTCTGTGTTTATTATGTTGTGTTTGGTGTCTTTTGTTAGGACATTTCTGGCGGGAGTATTATTTTTTTTTTTTATTATAAATGACCATTAAGGGCTAGAAAATTATGGTCCACTTGGAACTACAAAAATGAGACAATTTTCGGGTCCGACGAGATTTCCTACATAGGTAATAGAAAGAATTATACCTGCGGTCCTTTATTGCTTTTACGACAAGTGCGACCTTTATGCCTTGGAACACATTCTTTGTAAATGCCCCAATCCAGGGGATATTATTACAAAAAAAACTTTGTGTCACGCGATTTAAAAAAAGCAAACTTTTACCTATACTGCCCGGGTTTTTTTTTGTTGAAATCGTTTCAAAGGCAGACCTTTTCATCCACATTGTTCCTAATTTTGTGCAATTTATATTCTCCATATGAGGTATACAATAATTTGATATGCGACAACAAGAAACAAAGTCACGCCATCCATAGCGATATCTCTCAACCCCCATCCATACGTCCCCATCGGCTTAGGATTATGGAGTGTTTCGCGGCTTATATAAAATTGTACAACTTTATGTAAATTGTTTATACAAGAAATTTGATACCTTCAATTTAGTAGAAAGCTTTAGGAATGGAAAATGTATATACAGAGTAGACTACTTGTGGATAGGCTTTTCTCATGTACGAATATTGTAAGTGGACTGTATACGTAAGTTTGGGATAAAACCCTATCAGTTGTGTCATACAAGGTAATACAAATATTATTCAAGAATAGTATTCCAGCCGTTATAATGGCTGTTATGTGGCAATTCGAAAAGATTTCCC
>CM022878.1:1696238-1714348 GCA_012654025.1 Pachypsylla venusta | reverse complement strand
AATTTTGAAAGGAGGGTATTTTTTTTTTTTTTTTTCGTGACGATTCCAAAGGTTCATTATTGAAAATAATAAACCAAAATCCTTTTTGCTTTTTTACAGAACATATTCGTACACGGAAAGATAAAAATCCGGGAGAAAAAATTCAAGCATTGCGAATTTATTTTTTCTTCCTTAATTACGTACATAATCCATTCCATTGGGGTCCTGTTTCAGAACCTCTTGGTTTCCGGTTCACATGCTTCTTATCCTTGTCAACCGTACAAAATTTTGATTTAAGGGGGGAAAGGAAACATTGTAACAGAATGGGAATTATAGATTGAGTGACGGGTGCAAACTAAAAACAAGGATATATTTCTACTCCACGCTTTAAAACAAACAGAAATAAATGTGTCTTACTAATTAAAGCATGAATAATTATTTGAATATTTCGGATCACAAGATATATTGTTTGAGTGGAAAGGGGGGGTGAAAGGGGGGGGGGAGAGAACACGAAATATAGAAATGTATAGAGGGAACACTCATTCAGATTATTGGTCCTAAAATTATAAACATACATTTAAATTTCTGTACCCGTTTAAATTTCTGTAAAATGTAGACCTTACTTAAATTGGGCACCATTTGGACCCGGGTGTCCCAATGAACGTCTATCCTAAAATGTCTTCAAAATCGTATGAGGATTTTGAGAGATATAGTGGTACAAAAAAACAAACACAAAAAAGAAAAGAAAAAAATGTCCACAATTTCTGCACGATTACAATACTTTATCTTCTATAGGAAGCGAAAGTAATATAATATGAAAATATGTCAATATTTCTGTGGACACAACAAGTCTTCTGATAATATAAAGTATATTAGTGATCCTTCAGCACTTCGTCCTCTCAATAATTCAGTCCTTATAATAGAAAGTATATTAGTGATCCTTCAGCAATTCGTCCTCTCAATAATTCAGTCCTTATAATAGAAAGTATATTAGTGATCCTTCAGCACTTCGTCCGCTCAATAATTCAGTCCTTATAATAGAAAGTATATTAGTGATCCTTCAGCACTTCGTCCGCTCAATAATTCAGTCCTTATAATAGAAAGTATATTAGTGATCCTTCAGCACTTCGTCCGCTCAATAATTCAGTCCTTATAATAGAAAGTATATTAGTGATCCTTCAGCACTTCGTCCGCTCAATAATTCAGTCCTTATAATAGAAAGTATATTAGTGATCCTTCAGCACTTCGTCCGCTCAATAATTCAGTCCTTATAATAGAAAGTATATTAGTGATCCTTCAGCACTTCGTCCGCTCAATAATTCAGTCCTTATAATAGAAAGTATATTAGTGATCCTTCAGCACTTCGTCCGCTCAATAATTCAGTCCTTATAATAGAAAGTATATTAGTGATCCTTCAGCACTTCGTCCGCTCAATAATTCAGTCCTTATAATAGAAAGTATATTAGTGATCCTTCAGCACTTCGTCCGCTCAATAATTCAGTCCTTATAATAGAAAGTATATTAGTGATCCTTCAGCACTTCGTCCGCTCAATAATTCAGTCCTTATAATAGAAAGTATATTAGTGATCCTTCAGCACNAAAATTTGATATTTTACGTTTTTTTTTTTAAAAAAAAATGGTCCGCTCAGTTACCGTTGCCTATTTTTGTGGCCCAGGCCAGGCTGCGTGAGGATAATGTGGTTAGCTGGTTTGAATGAATCAAGCGAATAAAGAGTGAAACCCCCGCCTCGAATGACAAATAGAAATAGACATAGTAAAAGGACGTAAATTCAAAAACTAACGACTCTCATATTGCCTGTAGTGACTAATACAGGCAATATGAGATTAGAGGTGGATATGAGGAGATCGCACGCAAACACATAACTCTCATATCACCAGCATATTGCCTGTATTAGTCATCCTATATTAGAGGCGGATATGAGGAGATCGCACGCAAACACATAACTCTCATATCACCAGCATATTGCCTGTATTAGTCACCCTGTATTAGAGGTGGATATGAGGAGATCGCACGCAAACACATAACTCTCATATCACCAGCATATTGCCTGTATTAGTCACCCTGTATTAGAGGTGGATATGAGGAGATCGCACGCAAACACATAACTCTCATATCACCAGCATATTGCCTGTATTAGTCACCCTGTATTAGAGGTGGATATGAGGAGATCGCACGCAAACACATAACTCTCATATCACCAGCATATTGCCTGTATTAGTCACCCTGTATTAGAGGTGGATATGAGGAGATCGCACGCAAACACATAACTCTCATATCACCAGCATATTGCCTGTATTAGTCACCCTGTATTAGAGGTGGATATGAGGAGATCGCACGCAAACACATAACTCTCATATCACCAGCATATTGCCTGTATTAGTCACCCTGTATTAGAGGTGGATATGAGGAGATCGCACGCAAACACATAACTCTCATATCACCNATCAGAAGACTTGTTGTGTCCACAGAAATATTGACATATTTTCATAAAATATTACTTTCGCTTCCTATAGAAGATAAAGTATTGTAATCGTGCAGAAATTGTGGACTTTTTTTTTTCTTCTTTTTTGTGTTTGTCTTTTTGTACCACAGTGGTCTGACGGGAACTTGTGTATTCAACGTGGTATGATCGTTGAGGAAGTCAATTAATTCCCCAAATTTTCATACGCCGACACAAAGCCTTATGAGAGAAAGTTATAAGAGGATATCGAAAAGACAGTCTGGTTTTAATGCTCGAAAGTATAAAGGTGAAAAAAAAGGTCAACCTCTTTTACCAAAATTTCCACAGGACCACGAGTAATTTTGAAGGCAACATTGAGATTAAGTGCAAAATTTTAGGGATGTACACATTTTTACTGGATTATGTAGTTGAAGATTAAAAGATCACAGTCCAATCCTTGTCTCCAGGTGAGGCTTCTGTAGAGTACTGGCTGTACATGATGATACTCAGCCAAGAAAAGACATTGCGAACAAGGCAAATTATTTCATGGAAGTGTTATGGAAGTGGTAAAGCCTAAATTGTCCTGGATGTAAACCAAACCCATTATCTTTTTTCTCCCTCACGGCACATACTTGCATAGAGACTCACATTTCGGTGTTCTTGTATTTGATTTGTGTACAAATGAGTCTCATTTAAACCAGACGTAAAATATTAAAAACAATATGTAAACTTACCACATCGGGCGTACTGGCACCATCTGTATGTGATGCAGAATCTGCGTTACTCCTGCCATCATTTCCATTTGTTGCACCGCCTAATTCAGGTAAAGGTTTTGTCGAGTCCCGCTCGTCAATCACAAGATCTATCGGCATTTTGCCTTTTAAACAACTTATATACCGGTGACAAAAATTGTCGCATAATTCATGAACCTGTAACAAGAAAAAAAGAAAAAGACAAATTAGAGTGAGAGAAAAAAAGAATTCGATGTGAAGAGATCTGGGATTATATTTTGGACCCTCAGTGTCCAAAAATAGAAAAAAGACAAATTAGAGTGAGAGAAGAAAAGAATTCGATGTGAAGAGATCCGGGATTATATTTTGGACCCTCAGTGTCCAAAAATAGAAAAAAAGACAAATTAGAGTGAGAGAAGAAAAGAATTCGATGTGAAGAGATCCGGGATTATATTTTGGACCCTCAGTGTCCAAAAAAAGAAAAAAAGACAAATTAGAGTGAGAGAAGAAAAGAATTCGATGTGAAGAGATCCGGGATTATATTTTGGACCCTCAGTGTCCAAAAAAAGAAAAAAGACAAATTAGAGTGAGAGAGAAAAAAAGAATTCGATGTGAAGAGATTCGGGATTATATTTTGGACCCTCAGGTTAAAATCTCAGCAGATTTCGAATAATGGTATTCTTCTCACAAAGTAATGAAAATTTTAAAAACAAAAACTGAGCCACAAATTTCTAAGAATAGACGAAGGCACTGATCTGGCGTAAATCTAGAAAATTAAAAATACTAAAATGAAAACAACACAGCATTACAAGATCATTTCTTCCGAATAAATCGCTTATTCTAATGAATGGTTAATGTTGAACTTGTGTTTTTCTCAATTTCTTGGCAAAAGAAATAAAAATCCTCTAATTTTCTTTAATTTTTCTAAATCACAGCATTTGTCTCTTAATCGAAATCCCTCAATCAAGGAATTAAATTTTGGTCTCCAAAAAAAGAAAAAAGACAAATTAGAGTGAGAGAGAAAAAAAGAATTCGATGTGAAGAGATTCGGGATTATATTTTGGACCCTCAGGTTAAAATCTCAACAGATTTCGAATAAGTGATGTGGTATTCTTCTCGCAAAGTAATGAAAATTTTAAAAACAAAAACTGAGCCACAAATTTCCAAGAATGGACGAAGGCGCTGATGTGGCGTAAATCTAGAAAATTAAAAATACTAAAATGAAAACAACACAGCATTACAAGACCATTTCTTCCGAATAAATCGCTTATTCTAATGAATGGTTAATGTTGAACTTGTGTATTTCTCAATTTCTTGGCAAAAGAAATAAACATCCTCTAATTTTCTTTAATTTTTCTAAATCACAGCATTTGTCCCTTAATCGAAATCCCTCAATCAAGGAATTAAATTTTGGTCTCCAAATATTTATAGTCCACACCCTCCAGTGACCTCAAATACCCCGTAAGCATGCACTCGTATTTTGTTGAATCCTCTATTTTCTGGCGTCCTCTTTTTTTTTTTAATTTTTCTACAGCATTTGTCCCTTGATTGAAATTCCTCAATCAAGGAATATTTATAATCCACATCCTCCAGTGACCTCCAATACCCTGTAAGCATGCACTCGTTGTACACGAATTCAATTTCGGTCCCAGATTTATAATCGCCTGACGCCAGTGTTCTCCAATACCCTGTAAGTATATTGTTGCACACGAATTCATTACATTATATTGATTCACAAACAATGCCTCGGTAATAATAGTTGATCAGATTTGCCACACAATTGTCATTAAACATATTATGAATGATCATTATCTGTGATGAGTATAAATCATTTATACAGGGCGTACCACAAATTAGGAGCCTAGTATTATTCTTAAAACCAAAAACAAGGTAAAATGCATTCTTTTTCCTTGACGTTTTACCAATAAAATCGGTAATTTTAAAATCATCGATATTCAGTTTTTGGGCGTTTTGTGCTCGCAAATAAAAACACAAAATTTCCTATTCTGTATATTTGCGGTATTCTTCCGATTCCGATATTATAGAAGTATAAGACCTAAAACTGAGAAAAACTCAAAAAATTACTTCAAAATCCGATGTACAGAAAATATGAGTTTTGTGCCGAACGCGAAAATGGACTACATCAGTCATCAGCAGACACGCAAACATTTGTTCCCTTATGTCTAAAACGTGGAAAATGAATGGAAATTTTCGATGATATGCTGAGGACGATTATATTGTTTCAACCTCTGCTCGAATACCTAATATACAAAGTTTATTCTTCGGCTTTGTATAGAATTCGAGCATTCCTCCTGAAAATGGATGCCACTGACACAGATCATATCTATGCTTGTCCGTCAATGGAAAAGAGGGCTCTCAAGTTTATTCCCTTCTAGAGACCCTGATGTAAGCCCTAATGAGTAGGAGGGCATATCGCCGGCGGCAGAGGGGGCCGAGGCGTAAGTCGCTGATGATGCAGATCTTGGTCTTGTACTCTTCTGAGCTATGCAATTGTTCTGATGTCCCCTCTATGATGAATAGGAGGGCATGTCGCAGACGGCAGAGGGGACCGACGCGTAAGCCGTCGATGATGCAAATCTTGTTCTTGTACTCTTTTGTGCTATTCAATTGTTCTGATGTCCCCTCTATGATGAGTACGAGGGCATGTCGCCGGCGGCAGAGGGGACCGAGGCATACGCCGCTGATGATGCAGATCTTGGTCTTGTACTCTTCTGAGCTATTCAATTGTTCTGATGTCCCCTCTATGATGAGTAGGAGGGCATGTCGCCGGCGGCAAAGGGACCGAGCCGTAAGCCGCCGATGATGCAGATCTTGGTCTTGTACTCTTCTGAGCTATTCAATTGTTCTGATGTCCCCTCTATGATGAACCCTGTACTTCTTTCCATATCTAATATTAAAAACCCACTTTCCGTTCTGATGTCCCCTCTATGATGAACCCTGACTTATCTCCATATCTAATATTAAAAACCCACTTTCTGTTCTGATGTCCCCTCTATGATGAACCCTGTACTCATCTCCATATCTAATATTAAAAACCCACTAATGTCAACGTGATGCCGTCAGTAAATGATATTAAGTCAACAATGACATTATCTGGTCCTTCTGATAACATCTGTGTTTAATATTCAATCTCTGTGTGTGAAAGCATTGATTTGATTTCATTTTCAATGTGCTGGCATGGTGCATTAATTTTATTAATTACATTTAACTATAAATAGATCCTGTTTATGCTTTATTCCAGAGATTTTTCAGATAATACAGAATCTCAAGATCAGAATACCATGGAAGGTTTAGGAGTATATGAATACGAGGCTTCCTTGACTTAGAGATGGAGATTTCTAACAACTAATCTCTGCAAATGACGTTCGTGTGGCTTGGAAGTTTAGTCTTCGTTTAGCGTTTAAGACGTCAGACGACGTAGATTAGCTGCTTTACCGAGATTAGAATAAGAGGTTGACTATTCTGAATACTGGAACATAAAAGTAACTGGCCATCGTGTCGCAGAAACAAAAAACTGGAATATTGTGAGTGCTGTTTTATGCGCTATTGCTAGGGTTTGTATGTTTGTGCTTACTGGTCAATTATTCTCGTTTTGATTTGGAATTCCTTGTTACATGCCGCACGAAATATAATTTTATTGGATGTTCAACTTCGGCATAAAGCACCCTTGATCAGTGAGTTTGAGAACATATCATGGGCACAGAACGTAGTTCCTACTGATCGATGTATTTACAGTATAAGGTTGAATTCATTTTTACTTTTAAAGTCCAGACTCTTTTTAAGAGTTCTGATCATGATGCAAGTTATGAGGAGATTAATCTTTGCCACAAGTTGGACGATGATTGCCAAGCGAAATTTTGGAAAAGATTCCATTGATGTCAAATTTTCAATCTTTCAGTTTGTTAATATAGAAAATTTTAAAACGTGTTTTTAGTGAACTCAAACCTTCTGCTATTGCCTGAACATGGATTTCTGTTACAGGAATCCTTAATTTTTTTAGTCATAGAAAAACTAAACAGACTAATAGGAAAGCAGAGTTTATCAACTGTATTTCCCGTACGGGGTTTTCCCCATGGATCAAGATATAATGTGGCTATCTTAGAAATAGTAAGGAAGACATTACCTTACATAACCCAGATCTAAAAATTGGATGCATTTCCAATGATTCGCAAATCTTGAAGGACACCATCAGATGCTACTCTCTTCTTGAAGGATATTATCAGATGCAAATCTCTTCTTGAAGAAGACCATCAGATGCTAATCTCTTCTTGAAGAACATCATGAGATGCAAATCTCTTCTTGAATAAGAACATCAGATGCTAATCTCTTCTATAAGAAGTCTATCAGATGCTAATCTCTTCTTGAAGGATACCATCAGATGCTAATCTCTTCTTGAAGCATACCATCAGATGCAAATTTCTTCTTGAAGAACATCATGAGATGCAAATCTCTTCTTGAATAAGACAATCAGATGCAAATCTCTTGTTGAAGGAGACCATCAGATGCTAATCTCTTCTTGAAGAACACCATCAGATGCTAATCTCTTCTTGAAAAACACTATCAGATGCAAATCTCTTCTTGAAGAAGACCATCAGATGTAAATCTCTCCTTGAAGAAGTCTATCAGATGCTAATCTCCTCTTGAAGAACACCATCCGATGCAATTCTCTTCTTGAAGAAGAACATCAGATACAAATCTCTTCTTGAAGAAGAACATCAGATGCAAATCTCTTCTTGAAGAACATCAGATACAAATCTCTTCTTGAAGAAGAACATCAGATACAAATATCTTCTTGAAGAAGAACATCAGATACAAATCTCTTCTTGAAGAGGAACATCCGATGCAAATCTCATCTTGAAGAAGAACATCCGATGCAAATCTCATCTTGAAGAAAAACATCAGATACAAATCTCTTCTTGAAGAAGAACATCCGATGTAAATCTCTTCTTAAAGAAGAACATCCGATACAAATCTCGTGTATATTTATCTACTCATTACATCTCGAGAAGTTCCTTATTATCAATGAAACATGTTCTCTTTGGTAAATTATTTATCCTTCATATATGAATGCAGAACTTATTTATTAAATTATTCATTTGCAAATTTACAACATAGAGCATGTCGGATAATTTTTTTTTGCAATTGTTGTTGCAGATGCAAATTTCATTTTATTTGTATTTAAATTAGAGGAAGACTTTTCATTCTTTCTAGAATAAAATATTATGTTGGTGGTAGGTACAATTAAAAGAGATTCAAAGCAGGTGCACAGCACAACTCGGACATGGACACATTGGTTACCGAACAATGGAAATTTCTTGATCAAAGTTTTGCGTTAGAGACACCACGTTGTTGGATGTTAGTATAGAATTTTGGAATCAGTAGCTCAGTTGGTAGAGGCGGTAAATTCGAAACCAGGAAGCTGTTCGTTTGAATCAAAGCATGAACATTAGATTCAACAATAACACTGAGAACAACCCTAACAAAACTAAATTCTTCTTTTTTTATTTATTTTTGGCGGCTATGGCGACCATTTGTTGATATACTTAAAATGGACAACTCTTAAATTTCCTCAGAGTTCGAATTTTTCACATTTTTCTTATTCCTAAATCGTTTGTGTTCCAAATTTTAAGTTTCTATGTTTTTCTAACATAAAAATCAGAATTTAAAATTTTCTCATATTCATAAAAAATATAAAAAAAAAACACAAGTATAGGCAGGTATAATACACTAATGAAGATCATAAACCCTCATCCAGACATAAACACACACAAACCACACGCACAGAGGGAATGTTAATGACTCAATTAAACACATAAACAATAAAGCAATTAATTAAAATTATGGTCCACATTGAATTCTATATAGTCCCAGAAAAATTTGATGAAACTGAGAAAATACACATGACAAAGATGTTTTATCTGGAAAAACGTGATAATTTAAATGAAAAGCTTAATTTTTATTGCCCATATCAAGGACATGCGTCAAACAACTGGATGGATCAGAAGTAGAAATACCTGAACCACATTTAGATAAGTAAGGAATTAAACAAATTGACAGACTTTGTCATCATAAATCTTTAAGTAGCAACGTGAAAGAGACTATTTAAGAAAAAAAAAAAAAAAATCAGTGCGTGTACTTATGTACGCGCGTGAAAATTTATACTTCTTTTTAAAAATAAATTTAATAATATTTCAAAAAAACATACTACCCCACCCAGGAGTGAACTCAGAACCTACCAACTATGAAACAGAGGCCTTGCCACTGAGCCACGATGTTGTATGGATATAGAATGAGAAAATAAATATTTAAATTGAACTCTCATCATTTTTTCATAACTTCATCTGTGTTAATTTTTTGATACAGGTGAGCGTGCATCTTAAAAATTCACTCTCATCATTTTTTCATAACGCGCCTAAAGAAGTATAACTTTAAAAAGGTTTCTTGGTGCAATACACGAACGTCAAAATTTAGGGTCGCTATTTTTTGGCCAGATTAAGCGTACAAAAAAATGTTTAGTTCAAATAAAAATTTGAACTAAAATTGACAGAATATCGCACAAGATAGAATCGAAAGGGGACAGCTGATACTTGAACGTAAAAAGGAATCCATCGTGGGCATATTTTATTAGGGTTGTGTTCTGTACGAACTGTACGCTTCAGGAGCCTAAAAAAATCGGGAGTAAGGAAAATGTATTGAGTTTCTTTTTCTAAATATCATATGCCAATATAAAAAAAAATATAATCAAAACATTCAAACGATAAAGTTCATCCCACATTGTATCGACATTCTTTTTCCCTTGATTCGTTTCAAAATCCTGGACTATAATGCTCTAGATATAAAGATACAACCACAGTCATAATAAGAAAATACGATAATTTTTACTATCCCAAAACCAACAACAATAATTTCTCCAAATAATAAACCTAATAATTAAAACTGAATATTTAGTTTCGTTTATAAAACCCTATTGAATTAATTAAATATTAATCACAACATAATTGGTCATAAAGAAGTCATAAAAATAACAACAAATGTTCAAACTTATGCGACGTTACAGGAAACAGACCTAATTTCTAATGAACCTATTGAAACACATTTCATTGAGGAACCTATTGAAACACGTTTCATTGAGCAAAGTCAAAAAGGGGGTTCAAAATTTATGGAAATAAAGTTAACAAGTGGGAATTAAATAAATTATTCGCTGAGAATGCGAGAAATCGAATTGCTCAGGTGCAATTTTCCTGTATCAATGTTTTGTTTACATTTTAGTTCCAATTCAGTATTAAACTGATGGTAATAAAAGGCCAAAAATGTCTCTGAAGTTTGACTGAAATTATAGAGAGAATTTAAAAACGTAATTTAATGAACAGTTATTTTCAATATCACACATTTTTGTATATTTACTCCAATCTCAATTAATTGGAAAGTATGCCAAGGCTGACTGAATGTCGCCATTTTCTTGTATCAATTGAAATCACGTGAAATGGGTACACAATTTTGGAATATATTTTTTTCCGGATACTTCATGAATCATCACTCAAACATGTGTTAATTAACTACAGGACATCCAAAATAATCGTAAAATCCTGAACATCAAAAGAAATATCTCGGATATAATACCTAGAAGACCACATAAACAAAATATTTTTACATACACAAGTATCATCTGCATATAAAGTAAGAAAAAACTTCCATGGCTGATGATAACAAGAATTGCCCATTGCACGCAAGCACTCTTTCCGAATATTCATCACAGATGGAATGCCTATTCGAGATCAACACAAATTTTTTACACAACACATCGTCCGCATAAAAATTAACCAAATGCCTCCATAGTACACAGATGATCACAAGAATTACATCTTGCACTCAAGCAACACGGATTCTCATTTGACGAATATTTTATCACAGATGGAATGCCTAGACTACATCAACACATATCATCTGCATATAAATAACGCTTACCCTGTAATGAAACTAAAAACACAAGATACATTGCTAATAATTGGATAGGTATAAACTTTGTTTTTTTTAAAAAAAAAGAAAGAAACTTTAAGTTTATGTTGAAAAACTCATACAAGAACATTTGCATATAACATAAATATACATACAGCCAGGTTTTTTAATTAAAGGCAGGTGCAATACATTATCTACATATATATTTCGTATGTACTGTTAACTTGGGGTTTGTATATAGAGTGATTCAAATGTCAATCATTCAAAGCAGAGATAATATTTAACTCGTGACTAGAGAATGGTCTTCTTATCAAGATTCTATATTGTTTTGAACAGCCTGTATATTATCTTGAGCAATGTTGTCTATTTAGTGAAATGATTCTTGTGTGACTGTTTTCAATGCATAAATAGACATGGATTATATAGTAAACTTAATATACTACTCTTTCTTGATTCAAATATTCACAAATAGAAAGAAGAAGAAAATGTTGAATCTAATCTATCTTTAAAATCAGAGAAAATATTTCAAAATCACTATTTTTAAAAAAAAAAAAATCGCTTTATTTTTTGCATTCGAAGAAATAAAGAGGAATTTACGATGTAAGTAGCAGACCAAGGCAGAACATTTTTTTGTGACTCTGCGTCCTCGGGGCTCGAAGGGGGGAGGTAAATCCACACTATGAATTATGGCTTTTAACTCTTTGAGGGTTTTCCTGCATTCTACGGGGCAGAAAAAATGTATTTATATTTTTTAACCCTATTAGTATTATTCAAAAAACACAATATTGGGGCCCAGGGCCTTAAAAACTATACAGCAAATTTCCTTCATACTCTAAACATGTATACCAAAATTTTAGAGAAAAACGATAATGAGCGCAGCAGACGAAATTTTTCAGGAAAAACATGTTCACGCATAAAATTGGCCATTGAGATAAAAAAAACTCAATTTGAAAAATTTCCTGACTTTTGGCGTTTTTTCCTAAATTCCCTGACAAGTCCAGTCTCCTAAAATTCCCTGAAAATTCCAGGATTTCCAGTCTGGTAGACACCCTGTTGTTAGGTCCTCCAATATCCGTAATGAAAGATCATTGAAATTGTCAGCAAACATATTATAACCCTGTAGAAATAGGAAAAATGAAAATTATGTTGTAATAACAGGATGTTATCGCAATAAGAAGAAACTAGCTTCCAGAAGAAAGAAAATGGAGAAAGAAAGAGAGAGAGAGAGAAGGAAAATCATGGAACAAGCAGTAGATAAAACATTTGTCATGATATTAAATAGAAAATAAACAATACCGGGGGAAGAGATAACTGAAATGGAGGAAGAAATAGAAAAGACGGGACACGCGGCGGACACAGGGAAGAAAGGAATTTGGCTACCGTTGTCAAAAATTATTATAAAGGAAGAAGTAATGAATGACATTCTAAAGGAAGAACAGCAAAATGAAAGGAAATGAAAACTATATATTATGATTTTCTTCTCCTTGTACGTTTTTCTTATTGTTTGGGAACGTCATTTAGAAAAACAAAACAGGACAATGTTTTTTGTTAGGAGAAAATGGGAAACACATCAATAATGCATAACACATCTTTGTCCAAGCAACGATTGAAACAATATTGTATTTCAAACTACTTTACTGGACTCAAATAGAAGTCCATTACATATACGAGTATAGGATGTCAATTCTTAGAAGCTAAGTAAATTAGCTTAGGAAAAGCCTCTGTATTTATTTATTATTTAATAAAATTAAATATTATTATTATAATCATTTTTTTTTTTTAATTTGGCTTAACGTCTCTTTAACATCTATTGGTCATTCAGGACGGGGGTTTTACCCTCCATTCGCTGGAAACTTGCAAACCAGCTACCCACATTGACCTCACCCAGCCTGGGTTGGGCCGGAAAAAAGAGCCAACCATACGTGGGGTTCCCAGGCGGTCACCCATCCAAGTACTGACCACGCCCGACGTTGCTTAACTTCAGTGATCTGACGGGGACTGGTGTATTCAACGTGGTATGATCGTTGGCTGTATAATCAAAATTACTCTTATGTAAAAGCAAAGCGTGTTTTTGTTGTTCACGACAACTGAATAAACTATACCTTATCAATCTGTACCAAACAATTGTTGACATGATTCTGGGCATAACGAAGGACATAGGACAGTTATGTCAAAATTAATTAATTGTATAATTATATTTTTACTAGCTGTTAGCCCGTGTTTTGCTACGGCCTCTAGCTTGGCGCCTTAGAGGCATGGCCGTTCCCGTTTAGGAGTATAAAATATAGATAAAAACCTATTCGCAGATCTACCGAATGTTATACATACAAAATTTCATTAAAATCGGTTAAGCCGTTTTGGAGGAGTATGGTGACAAACACCATGGCATAACAGGAGAATTTTATAGATATAGAAGATTCTTATCTTACTATCGGTGCCAAACACAAAATAATTTTGTGGGCATGATAGATAGCAGCATGTGAACGTCCATGCCTCTAACGCGCTAATAAGAGAAGCGAACGCAACATGCTAGTAAGAAAGAAGCTATTTTAACCAAAGTGTCCCACAAATAACTAGAAGTAATCTAGGAATTAGTATTTGAACAAACCAATACATTGTACTTTATATTTATTTCGAGGTATAACATAGGTACAATGTTTATCCTGCTTACATCCACAGAACAGGATTATTTTTCTATAGTATTCATTGTGTGTTCATAGCAACATACAAAAGCGGCACATATTTATATTCAGAGGACAAATAAAGAAACACATAAAAATGAAATGAAGTATGATTTAATGGAAGAAAAACAAACATACTAGAAGGAACTATTAAACCAAGGAAAACAACAGAAAGAAATGCCTAGTATTAACAATAAAAACAAATTAACCTGTAAATATACTGATATTATAGCTAGACACATAAAACAATTACGTTTCACAATGGGCATGGGAACCTTGTTTTCACGCTTTAGTCGGTAAGATCACAAAAAAAAAATTAGAAAAACAAAAACAAAGCTGCTTTGGCATCCACAAACCAAAACATAAATCTCGTTTCCTTTGTTGGGCTCCTTCCCAAAATTAAAATTTTACTCCCCTCTTCGAACATAAAATGATTATTCAAATACATAAAATTACATAATTTGTTACACAAAGAGAAGAATTATCCTTTTAAAGAAACTTGCTTTCCAAAAAGGAAATGCAAAAATATTTATTCTTAAATAATAAAAAACAACTTTCGCAGCAGCAGAAGAGGAAAAAATTTATGCAATCCAACAAAAAGCAGAAGAAGAATCTATTATTTTAAGTTTTCAGAAAAGTTGTGAATTTTATATAAAATATTGCTCGCCATGTAGATGTAGTTTATAATATCTTTGTACAGGGTTAGGAACAAAGACGAAATACGGCCGTATAGCTTACTCGCCATAATGTTTGACAACGGTAGCAAAATTCCTGTCCGCATGTTCCATTTTCTCTATTTCTTCATTCTTTACAGTTATCTCTTCACTCGTATTGTTTATTTTCTTGTCTATGTTCCATTTTCTCTACTTCTTCATTCTTTACAGATATCTCTTCACTCGTATTGTTTATTTTCTCTCTATGTTCCATTTTCTCTATTTCTTCATTCTTTACAGTTATCTCTTCATTCGTATTGTTTATTTTCTTGTCTATGTTCCATTTTCTCTACTTCTTCATTCTTTACAGTTATCTCTTCACTCGTATTGTTTATTTTCTCTCTATGTTCCATTTTCTCTACTTGATCATTCTTTACAGTTATCACTTCACTCGTATTGTTTATTTTCTGTCTATGTTCCATTTTCTCTACTTCTTCATTCTTTACTGTTATCTTTTCACTCTTATTGTTTATTTTTTCCCTATGTTCCATTTTCTCTATTTCTTCATTCTTTACAGTTATCTCTTCACTCGTATTGTTTATTTTCTGTCTATGTTCCATTTGCTCTATTTCTTCATTCTTTACAGTTATCTCTTCACTCGTATAGTTTATTTTCTGTTTATTATACAATGTTATGATATCGATGATATGTTGATATGGGGTCCCACAAATGGTCCCAAGTATTAAACGCATCCATACATATCTTAGTAATTTGTCCCAAATTTGGAGAGTAAGTTCAGACTAGACTCTTAATGACTCTTTACTTAAATTCTATTCAATAATTTCGTCTACAGAGACAATATTATGGAAAGGAATACTATTTTCTGATGTTCAGTGCAAATAAAAATCCAAATCGAATATATATTACAAGAGTTATATCAAACACAAGAAATACAGTACAAAGAGGAAGACGGACACTCAGGGTATACAACGGACACAAAAACAAATTTGATCCGAGATGTCTGCATTAACGAATTGTGTGAGCGGCAATTTTTAATTTTTGGGGACTTTGCATGGATACACACACAGCTTTGGTAATTTGGAAGCAAAATCGAAATAGTAATGGAAATTAATTGATGATATTGCAATGCTTTCCAAAGAAGAAAATAATCTAGAAATTATATTGAATGAAATGGAGGAGTATTATTTGTGCATATGAAGATCAACAAGAAACGGACAAATGTTTTGGTTTGTGGTAATGCAATTGAAAACAGGACAGAGGAACTTGGTGAAGAGGACATCCAAATTGAGAGAAGACATCAAAAACAGGAACTGGAAGAAAAAAAAAGTGAATTAAAAGAACTTTACAACAACAAAAAAGTGTTCAAGACTTAGATGAGACCTGGTAGACAGATAGATATATATTTCGTGAACTTTAGTAATGTATGACTTGGTGAAACCAAGCAGGAATGATAAATCTTTTGAGATTTTGACAGTTTCTTGTTAAAAAAAAAGAACGTATCCAAATTATCTGAGTGAAATTTAGAAAACCAAGAGTTCCTTGAAAACAGAATTATCCAAAATTTTCGACCGATATTCATTATTGTATTGTGGATATAAGAGAGGAAAATAAGACTGGAGGAAGAAGAAGGAGGAGACAATTGGAGATAAATTTTCTTGAGGCTGAACACCGACTGAGATATTCATGGCCGTGAGAGAAAGTATACGATTGTATAGGTAAAAATATCCACTTATGTGATCTTGGCTTCAAAATAAGAAGTAAACTTTGTTGCTGACTAGTATTATTTGTGAATTCAAATCTATGGGAGTATTTCCACATATAATAAGTAATAAAATTAATTTAAAAGACACGTACAAGTAGCATCTTTATAATGAAATTCTGTTCAAATGTATACAATGTATACATCCCTTTGGTTTGTTGTATTACATTGACAGACAGACTGGAATCATGATTTCTATATTGTTTGTTAATTTTTATTAATTCATAACCAGAAGAAAGAAAGAAGGGTTGTTTGTCAGTACTATGCTAAGCGTGCATAATTTCATACATGGATTACATTTATTGTTGTTGTTTGTATTCATATAGTCCACTCAATATAGACATTAATTCAGACTTTTATCTTATCGTTGTTTCAATACCAGTTTTATAACTTGTATCCCGTTAAAAATCCATTGAAACGGGGCCCAACTTAAGTGTGAACCTCAAATATTCCTGCCCTCAACTCTACATTCCTGCCCCTAACTCTATGGGGTTTGATGCTCGTCAAAATTTCAGACTATTTAGATTCCGAGATGGAGATATTCTTAGATGACACACTGCACAGAGGAAAATTTGCTTGTATGTATTGGAAGATGCTACAATGAGACCGAAAGTCCTGTTTATGAAGAATAAAAAATGGTAAATTTTACTAGACAACTAATAGGTATTTAGAAGACACTTTTAATGCATATGGTGATCAAATTACAGTGAATTTATGTAGATTGCATCGGAGGAAGCCAAAAGCCACCAATGCGATACTGCTGTTTGGTAAGGGAAGTTCGGTGAAAAGGTATGCAGGGAAATATGACCCATGCTTAGAAATGCTGTTCAAGACTAATACCAAAAATGTGCGCTTAGGAAGATCTCCACAAATTGATAAAAAAAAAAATTAATTTTATTTCATCCAAAATGTCTTCATGAGAAGAGTCTTGGCTCTATGGATACAAATATCTATTTCAGTTTGTTGTGATGTTGTTTAATGGCTACGAGCTATCATTATGAACGATTATCTAAATTATAATAATATGAGATGAGAATATTATTTAGAATAATGTATGCATAATTGGAATCACTGACTCTTGTAGGTTGAAACATAAAAAACGAACATTGGACGGTCTGAGTCTCAAGGTACCTGACATTCGTAATATATATAATAAAATACACCCACTTAGTGAGAACGACACTCTTGACTGGTTCCATACACACCAGGACGCCGTACAACGGATATCATCAGAGTTCCAGACAAGGGCCACTTAGTGAGAACGATCATCTTGACTGGTTCCATACATACCAGGACGCCCTACAACGGATATCATCACAGTTCCAGACAAGGGCCACTTAGTAAGAACGACCATCTTAACTGGTTCCATACACACCAGGAAGCCCTACAACGGATATCATCACAATTCCAGACAAGGGCCACTTATAAAAGAACGACCCTCTTGACTGGTTCCATGCACACCAGGACGCCCTACAATGGATATCATCACAATTCCAGACAAGGGCCACTTATAAAAGAACGACCATCTTGACTAGTTCCATACACACCAGGACGCCCTACAACGGATATCATCACAATTCCAGACAAGGGCCACTTAATGAGAACGACCATCTTGACTAGTTCCATACACACCAGGACGCCCTACAACGGATATCATCACAGTTCCAGACAAGGGCTATCAAACGTTTTCAGGAAAACTCAACCGAATTCTACAATTTTTTCAAAAATGAAACTAAAAATGCGAAGAACAGTTGATTTTAAGGGAAACCCGTAAAAAATATTTTAAAAAGAAGTATGCATGGCGATACATTCAGGCTTACCAATTTTAAGAAAACAAATGAAAAAAA
>CM022878.1:1678151-1696039 GCA_012654025.1 Pachypsylla venusta | reverse complement strand
CCCAGCCTGGGTTGGGCCGGAATGAGCCAACGATACGTGGTGTTCCCAAGCGGTCACCCATCCAAGTACTGACCACGCCCGGACGTTGCTTAACTTCAGTGATCTGACGGGAACTGGTGTATTCAACGTGGTATGATCGTTGGCTAGTTTTAACTTTTAATATAAAAATTGAGACAGAGAAATTCGATAATTTAGTTGTATAAACCAAACAAAAACCACTTCAAGAGCACCTTTATACACCCTGGTCAGGATGAAAATTCGGAGAGAAAAAAATTGAAAATAAAAATGGAAGAAAACCAAAAATTAGCAGAGCAAATCTTGCGATTCCAGGACAGTATATATCAAGGAAGAACATAATATGAAATATGGCTTAGAGGTAATTTAAAAGAATCAGAGAGAAAATATAAACGGAATCGCCGGATAAGATTTAATTTTATCAGATAAGGTGAAACACTAATAGGAAGTGGAGGAACAAAACTAATCAAATCGATAGAAGAAATGTTAGTACGGATAGCTGAATGTCAAGTACTAAATGCAATTATATTAAAAAGAAAAACAAAATCCAAACATTTAGATCGTAACACTCGCAAAAGTGACGAAGTTTTCTTTAACACTAATCCATCCCGATATTATTAACAAAAGGTATAGAGATAGTCAGAAAAGCCAAGGAACCACTTAAACTATAGACACACAAATTCTGTCAAAACAACAAAATATAAAATAAATTTGAAGATCCTTTAATGTGTTAACCTGTTCAAACCCATTATAAATCAAGAGATAGCAAATCCAGATAATGTAAATGACATTATCATCATTTGGAAAAAGTAAAAACACATTAAAAAAGAAGAAGAAGAAGGGACTTCCAAATTGTATTAAAATAAATTAAAAAAAAAAGTCGACTATTCAATCCAGATATATCATGGGTTGACATGAAGGGGAGAAGAGAGAGAAAAAAAAATGCCCGCCTTTTTGACACCCTGCTTTTAACAAATCAACAAAATTTCCATCTTATTTCGTCTTAATATGGAAGGGGAGAGGTTTACATGGAGATAAAATTAACTAGTTAAAAGATATTCATACAAGGTAGATCAGAAATAAAGGCATTTGCTAGGAATAATGTATACATGGTTGAGTTAGGAACATTTCACAAAAAGATATAAAAAGCTTGTCAAGCATGTCTAAAACGTCATTCTTAAAATCTTCAAATTTATATACACACATTTTTTCCTCATCAATTTAAACATTTTTCCAATCAAAGATCACCAACCTTCCGTTCAGACGACAAAATTTCTTTTCATCTGAGTTGCTCGAAATATTGCTAAGTATACTTAGATGTGGCAATGAGAGATATCTTACGAAAAGTGGAGCTACGATCAATCAAACAATGTATATGGACTGAAAGCAGGTCTTAATAATGGACTGAAAGCAGGTCTTAATAATACCATTTACTTTAATGCAAACCCTACCAAACTTAAACCGAGTGATTCTTTTTGGACTGAATGTCTTCGAAAACTTAACCAATAACCATATAAAAAAAGACGGAAAATCAGTACATTTCACACCAGTTGATTCTCTGAGAAACATATGAGAGTCTCATATGGACCTAATAAGAAATGACACGAAAACATGTAAATAATAACATCGTTGCACTTAACTTGTGGGGAACAATGAGGTTCGAATGATATACATTCAATAACAACTAATACCTACATATTAAATAATAATAATCTATTAAAAATGACACATTTTATATTGTCCGATGATAAATTAAAAGATTACAAACTATAGAATTCTTTTTTTAATAAAAAATACAACAACAACAACATAAACCGATTTAAAATACTTTTAACTTTAAATACATAATCTACTGGTACACCTAACAGACTTACAGAATGTTTCATAAACAAGCATGATCAAAATACTGTGGAAGACTTGGAACTTGGAAAAAATCGGACTTGGGCTTAGTCAGGTACGTATGTAGGCTTAGTCAGGTATGTACCAGAATAACAGCATCACTAAAACGATCGAAAACGATGATGACAATTGTACTTGAAATAAAAAAAACGTTCGATCAAAAAAAGTGAGAAGGTTATCTATAAAACAAAGGCATATTTTAATGAGACGAACAAACATCTAGCACAATTATACAAACTTATCCTTATTCTGCCTCGTGCAAAATAATGAAAATAAATTGTGAAAATATTACTTAAAAAGCAATAGAAAATCAACTGTTTAACTTTATCAATCACCCTATATATATATTATGTCTTTCAGAATCTTGTTCTTAATCACCCTATAATCTTAACGATAAATAATTCATTTAAAGTTATGGAATTCTGATTATCTTTCTTCACAGACACACAAAACTGGTTTCCTAGTTTTTTTGTTGTTGGATTTCGGTTTTTTAAATTTCAAGATCAAAGCGACGAAGAATGAGAGGAAGAAAAAAATATCATCTTTCCACTAGTATTGCTTTCAAAAGATTGTTACACAGAAAGATTCAAAAGTCCGAGAATCGATGGGAAAGGACTTTCAGAATATCGATAGATGGAAATGACTCTAAAGTTGGGGCAAACCAGTTTTTCAATGAAGTTGAATAGACTTTTACAATGAGATTTTAAAACTGGAAAGTGAAAAGTATAGAGATGCTGAAGTCTCTAAAATCCGTTAAGCACAATACTCACCGAAGAGAACAATAGAAAACAAACAGGATTAAATAAAAAATGCAACTGTGATTCGACACCAAACCGCTTACTATCCGTACACCGTGTGGTGTGCACTGGATATGAACGTGGTAATCTGGTAAGCCATGCGCATTTGAACTAGTGTTTCGGTTGCTTATCATATCAATATACATATTAATACATCTAAAATGCCGAACCAACGAGATAAAAATCACTTTCTCTAATTGGGATAATCTGTTTTTTGATTTTCTTAAAAGATGCTATAATGACTGCTAGGACAGGGTTGCTTGAATTCCTCAACAAATAGATTTGGCTATTGTGTACTTAAAATGTCAGTCAATACTCTGTCAGCCAGATGGAGAGATAGATGAACGAATTTTCCTGGCAGGCATGTGGGTTGGCAAACTCTTCATAAATTTACAGCAAGGGTAAGAGCTTTTGGAAAAAGTGAGCTTGACCTAAAATGTCTTGACCTAAAATTCCAAATCATTCCCCAGCACTTTTCGGCAACACTCTGTATATTTTAGTTATTCAAAACAAAAAAAAAAATAATGAACCTTTGTATTTTTTTATCAAAATTGATAATATTATTAGAATAAGAATGCAGACCCAATTTCGTGTTAGATATAACCTAATTCTATGTCGTGCAATATGAGACGCTATAGGATGATGTATTGAGCAGATTGTGGATAACAGAATGTTCGGTATTACAAAGGCTACGCCCGGATCTCCAAGCTTTTGTTGCAATTGAAAGATAAAATATAAAGAGATCTAGACAGACTAGAAAAAAAATTGTAGAAAATGCAGCCGAAGCATACTCGTACAAAGTACAACATCTTAAAAGGTTCAATACTGGCTTTAGAAAATCAAGATTTACACACAACCACATTGGAATACGGGCACATACTTCACAAATTCGAAGACGATAAATAATTATAAAAGAACAGAAATCTTTTCTCCAAAGAAAAACCTTACAAAGTCAATACAAAAAGGCCTTTGCGATCTATACCACAACTTGATTCTATGTCGACGCAACCTTCTCGAATTACAACCCCCATAACAAGGCAAACATAAAATGTGGTACATCTAGAATCGTTGTTTGTTCGTACACAATTATTTTGTGCGAAACCCCATAATATACATATACTTTGTAATTTGTAACTTGTAACCCATATTCTTGTACATCACTCGCGTGGTTATATTTTAGTGAATAACATAATACTCTGATGGTATGCGTTCCGGGTTGTACCGGTAGGAACCAGTTATCGTGAGGACGAAAACTTTCTTCCGAATAATTGTTCTATATAACATATATTAGAGATTAATATTCCCAAAAGATAAAGAAGAACAAATAAATGATGAAATGGATCATAAAGGACCACACAATGAAAAAAGAAATTCGACATATCACAAGAATAACAACAACAAACATACTAAAAAATGAAATATAAATAAATAAACGATAATAATAATATAAAATTAACAATGCTTTGCTTTATTTGCAATTAAATTCGTTCTTTAAGTTAGGAAGAAAAAAAACTGATTCAAAAGTACATGATATGATATTGAGTATACAGTGTGTTCATACATTGAACTAAAATTGAAGCGCAAAGAGCTTTCTTAGATTATTGAGATCATCAGCAAACACTGGAATAAAGGCTCTTGCACCCAGAAAGTGAACTGTCCGCGTGAACTGGTTCGGGATTATAGAGGACACAGTCCGCTTTCTTCGTAAATGCTTGGAAAATGTTGAGTCAGAGAAAACTTTAAAAAAGGTTTCAGTGGACACTTTTATTGATATAAATTTTATAATGAGGGCATTAATCTGCAAGCAAAGATCAAATTGACTAATTTTGTAGGCTCAAGGAATTAAAAAAATATCTAAACTGGTTCAACCACACAGAAAGTAATTTACTTACTCGTTTGAAAAAATAAGGTTTACTTATGAAGTCTTTGACAACCCATTTTCGATTGAAGTAAATAAAATCAAGCTAACTAAAAGTAAACAATGCTAACGACAAATTTGACCGATTTGAAGACAACCAACAACATATCCATACTAATATATAAATGCGAAAGTAACTCTGTTTGTATGTATGTTACGCTTTCACGCTTAAACTACTGAACCGATTTTGATGAAATTTGGTATGGAGATAGACTAAACCTTAGGAAAGGACATATGCTACTTTTTATCGCGAAAAAAGGGGTTGAAACTATAAACGACCATGCCTAAAGCGCCAAGCGAAGCGGGCGTATCCTGCTGGTACTGAATATTTTCTGTTTTGGAAAAAATAATTTTCCTTATAAAAACTTTAAGAACCCATCTAATTGAAGTAAAGAAACATGGATATGCAATCAAATGTAAAAATGGTAAAGGCAATGTTCACCTGTGCGAACATAACTAATATACGTAAACTTGTTTGGAAGAATTGGGTTTCTTAATGAAATTTTAAACAGCCCTTCTAATTGAAGTAAAGAAATATTAAAAAGTCAAAACTGACCTAAGTGAAGACAACAAAGAAACACACACACTGTATAAAAGAGATATTGCCTGTATGAGTATGTGTGGAGATAGGAAAAGAAAGACCTCCAACAACGCGAACTTAAACAATTGATTAGAATTAATTGACAGGGTTAACGTTACAATTGAATATGGCACAGCAGTCAATATTGAGAGCACACACAACAGTGACGAATATGACATTGGGGGGCTTGATCATACCCAACTATTACAAATGGGAAATAATTGTGGAAACAGTATAAGGAAATAAGGATTGAATATGGTACAGCAGTCAATATTGAGAGCACACACAACAGTGACGAATATGACATTGGGGGGCTTGATCATACCCAACTATTACAAATGGGAAATAATTGTGGAAACAGTATAAGGAAATAAGGATTGAATATGGCACAGCAGTACCACATTACCTGAGCTCTTAAAGACGAGTCGCCACTGAAAATCGAATCAAAGACACTGGAGGTTGCGGAAATGAGAATGTAAACGATGAGATAACAAGGAAGGATAGAGAAATCAGAAAATAATAGAAATAGTAATCAGATTGATGCGTTGGTTATGTAGAGAGGGATGAAGATGACATTGGAAAAAATTAGAGAGACAAAGAGAGTTAAGAAGTAGATCAAAGTCGAGGGAAAAGTAAAGTATTAGTGGAGATTTGGGAGAGGAGGGTTGAAAAAAAAGTCATTGAACAGAAGCTCATCAGATGGATCGATCATGAAGGTGAATGTCGAACATTATAAAAAAATAGTGAATTGATATATTATGCCATTAGTGAGAATTTTGAAACATCCATTTCATGGTTAATTTTATGAACTCAGAATATAATATTAAAAAGTAAATTAATGATAATTGTATTAATAACATTCTTGAGGAATCTAGCACATTACCTGAGCTCTTAAAGACGAGTCGCCACTGAAAATCAAATCAAAGATAAACTCTATCTTCGATGCTTGCCTAGACAGACTGACTCAATATTATTATTATTGATCAATTGAAATTTTTGCGTATTGCTTACATTGTGTGTGTTGATCATTGCGGCGGCGCGGCGGTGGTTAATTTTCGTATTGCTTACATTGTGTATGTTGATTATTGCGGCGGCGTGGCGGTGGTTAATTTTCGTATTGCTTGCATTATGTCTGTTGATCATTGCGGCGGCGTGGCGGTAATTAATTTTCGTAATGCTTACATTGTGTATGTTGATCATTAGGGCGGCGCAGCTGTGGTTAATTTTCGTATTGCTTACATTGTGTATGTTGATCATTGGGGCGGCGCAGTGGTGGTTAACTTTCGTATAGCTTACATTATGTATGTTAACCATTGCGGCGGTGGTTAATTTTTGCATTGCTTACATTGTGTGTTTATAATTGCAGGAGCGCGGCGTGGCGGTTGTTAATTTGTTCATTCATTTTTTCTAAAGCCTGCCACATAATCGGGTTCAAATAGCAAATCGTCAACCTATAATAATCAGGAAAAACTTTTTAAGTACAAAATTTTCAAAAAGTTGACTTTTACTTCATGTAAAAGGCACGTACATCCAACACAAGGTGTAAAACATCACTGGTGTAACCCGAATAATTAAGACTGGAGAGGGAAAAAAGAAAAACTTGTGGAAATATAGAAACCGTGTTGGAAACCTAAATCTCACGACTCACGAGGTTCGCCAAATTGGTCGACGATATGATCCTAAATGCGCCAGTCCCTCTCTTCAAATTTACGGTCCAGTTTGGTTCAAGTTTCACGTTTGGAAGTGTACAGCGAATACAATGTTTTTGTTTGAATAATAGCTTGAGGAGCAAAAGCAATCGGAACTTATTAAAATAATTATATTTTATAAAATAATATAAAAATAAAATTAATATCCAATCCACCTTGCGGCCATTTTGAAGCTAATTTAAATGTATATGTACAACGGAGACTTCATAGTTCAGCATATTATGTTATGTATAGGATATTATGTTCAAAGTGCATTAATGCAACGGTGAGAAAATTCAATGTTGCTTTGCACTCACCAAATGTACGAGGATTCATATTGAACCCCAAAATCAGGAATGGACTAATAAGTCTGCCTGGAACACATTCAAGTAAACATTTTCCTAGAACCATCTTTTGTAGCATTTTTGGATTCTGATATGGAAAAATGGTACAATTATGTTACCGAAATTTCAATGACTCCAGGCTGGACCTCTAATGGTATGCGTTCCAGGTCGTCCTAATAAATAGAACTGACCATCATGGAAAAGTTTTGTGTTTGTTACACATCCTTCTCAAATTACGTTACATAGCGGGATAAGTGTAAAATTATCAAAGACAAAAAATATATAAAATAACCACAGAAATAAAAGTATACCTGCTCGTACGTACCATTAAAAAAATGGTTAACCACAAAAAACTATAGCAAAAAAAAAAAAAAAAAAAAAAAAAANTAAGCCAAAATAAAAAAAAAAAAAAAAAAGAAAGAAAGAAAGAAACCTCACGGATATGAAATTATTCTTTCAAAGAAAAAAAGGCATTTTAGGATAGTTAAAATATTAACTATCACACAGCGTTGAATAATGAAGAAGAAGATGATGATGACCGAATGAATGCAAAATGAGATCTCACACGTGACGTCTTGATTGGAAATTTAAATGTTGGAACATTAACTTGTGGTTTGCACAAGATTTATGATGATGTTCAACTATACTCTTGTAGTTGATATTCTGTTGTCATACTGTCTTAGGAAATGGATCAAGAGCTTTGTTGAAACAAAATGGATTGCCTTTGAATTTGTCAAGACGACCTTTGTTCGGCAGTAGTAATATTCTACGCTGATGATATGTCTTTATGAATTTGTGACAATGTTCTCCAATACTTTTGCAGTGGATATTATGTTGTCATACTGTCTTATGAAAAGGATCAAGATATTTGCTGAAATGATGGATTGCATTCAATGTAGCAACCGAGGGGAGCAAGCCAACTTCATTGACGGTCTTAAACCCGAGAGAAATACAGAGGTCCTGGTGTTACGAAGGGCATCCAGCCTTTAAAAATCCTCTGCTTCAAACCAAAGATGGAAAATCATCAGCTAATTGGATACTGTGAGAAGCAAGCGAGGATTGCCTTGCCATTGAAGAGAACGTCTAAAGAGTGTAAGCACTGAACAAAAGGTTGTGGCATGGTAGAATTGAGGAAGGCAACGCCGACCCCAAATAGAATTGGGAAACGGTGAAGTTAGATGAATTCCTGACAATATTTTCCAATATTTTTGCATGCTGTTTTATGAAATGGATCAAGAAATTTTCCGACAGAATTGATTGCTTTCGGTGCATTCATCAAACTACCTTTGTTCGACAGTAAAAACAGTAATGATCGGCGTTGAAGATGATATGCCTTGGATGACATCTCAACTTTCAAACATTCCAAAGAGGGATTTAAAACTAAATTCGTTAAACAAAAAATATTCATGATATGCCTTGGACGACATCTCAACTTTCAAACATTCCAAAGAGGAATTTAAAACCAAATTCGTTAAACAAAAAATATTCATGATATGCCTTGGACGACATCTCAACTTTCAAACATTCCAAAGAGGAATTTAAAACTAAATTCGTTAAACAAAAAATATTCATGATATGCGTTGAACGACATCTCAACTTTCAAACATTCCAAAGAGGAATTTAAAACAAAATTCGTTAAACCAGAAATATCCACAAAAAAAAAAAAAATAAACCAAACGTTAAAATTCTAATCAACACCTCATGAGTCTCGTGTGACAAAGACCTGTAAGATAAGAATACCAAAGCAAGCACCTGAGTTTGGTAGAGTTGTACCACACCAGCATCACGAGACCAAACTGGGCTGACCTTGTAAAATATATAAAGCACGAAGCAAGTTTGTGGTTGATCTGACTCATTAGTTGACAATGGCTTCGTTAAATTAAGGATAACAAATTAGTTGGAATGGTTGGTCATTGGTGAATCTTATAGCAATAAATAACTATTATTCTTTTTGGTTACCATCATGGTTTGGTTATTTCATGTGGGTTTAACTAAGTGTTGCAGTAGTCAATGAGAGCAGTGGACTTATATTTTGCCAGCATAAATGAGTTTTAGCGATAAAAAAAAAAACAATATTTTATATTTGTCAAAGTAGTGTATAGCTTAGCGTTAATGACACGTGAACTACACCAGTTAACGTAAGATCACTGATGTCAAGCAACGTCCAGTGAGATTTTACATGGTAAGTGACTTCTCTAATGTTCTCTAACCCTATATAATGTTGGCTATTCTCGGTGCGACTTAGTTTTGTAAATGGAAGGTTAATCCTGGAAGATATGTTGCAGTAAACTTGTAGAATCAGTAATTTTATAAAAATTCCTATGGGATTTAGTAAAATCACGGAAAATAGACGAACGCGAGGATTTTCGACAAGTTTACTGAAATGCTTTAGGGATTTTATAACCTAACCTAACCTAACCTATTATCCGGGTTTTTATAAAATCCCTAAAGCATTTCAGTAAACTTGTAGAATCAGTAATTTTATAAAAATTCCTAGGGATTTAGTAAAATCACGGAAAATAGACGAACGCAAGGATTTTCGACAAGTTTACTGAAATGCTTTAGGGATTTTATAAAAACCCGGATAATAGGTTAGGTTAGGTTATAAAATCCCTAAAGCAGCTCAGTAAACTTGTCGAAAATCCTCGCGTCCATCTATTTTCTGTGATTTTACTAAATCCCTAGGAATTTTATAAAATTACTGATTCCACAAGTTTACTGCGACAGATACGCGAATTGACCAAACTGTGAAGAAAACATCCCTGAATTTTAAACCGTCTTCACACAAGTACATTCAATCAAGGAGACGACAAAAAAAGAAGAGAAAATATCTGTATTTTCATATTAACTCTGCCGATCTATTGCACCAAGGATATAACCCATCGTTGATATTTGAACAGGTTAACCACTGTAAGTAACATTAATAGAATATATAAAACTCTTTCTGAATCATAAAGTTTTAGCATAAAACCAGTCCTATTTAAAATAATTTTGAGGAAGGAGAATCGGTTTTTAAAAAGTAAAAGTAAAAATCAAATAAATTAAAATATAAGCGAATTTAATTAAGAAATATAGAGTTACCGCCGGGTTTTTTGGTAATGAAATCAAGAGTCAATCAGAAACACGCAGACGTAGTTAGCAGAAGTTCTTTTCTAAATTACTAGAACTGATAATGTAAAGATTATTTGATTTACGGAAGAAGAATTAAAAAATTGATCGGGTGACCGGCAACCTTTTTGATGATGAAAATTATTTTATCATTAATTGATAAAATAATTTTCAAATCAAAATGATGATGGCATTAATTTTAGAGAGCCAATCTATCAAAATGCACTATTTTACTGTGTCAGACGTCTCCGTGGCAGAGTGCGCATCACACTCGGCTTGCACCACGGAGGTTCCGGGTTCGAATCCCGGACGGGTCGAAAATTTGAAAAAGGATTTTTCGAATTTTCTACTTGGTCTGGTTATGTTTGGGGGTAACTCAGCCTCCTGAGGACAATTGAGTAGCTATGGTAATAGCGCCAAGTGGTAGCATTATAAGGAAATTGTTAAAAGTGTAGCTTAGACTTAGTGATATTAGGAGTGAATGTTGAAAATACCTTGTAATGCTATGATGCCCACAATCATTGTGACATAATAACACAAGGAAATATATATTTATATTTATTATTTTACTGTGTCCATTTTGATAAGCCATAGTGCTCAAGTTGGGACGATCAGGTACGCATAGTTTCAGCTAAAGACTATCAAAATCTTCTTGGTAACCCCATATCAACCTGTTTCATAACATATTTTCTTTTTTTAAAAAAAAAAAACAAGAACTTTAATCAGATGACATGATTGTGTTCGGAAACCCTTTTTAGGACCCGGTGAGGAAATATTATTGAAAAAGCTCTTACCTTTTCTAATTCTAAAAGATGAAATCGTAGGACTTGTATTGCTTGTACCATCTGAAATCAGAAGAAATTTACAAATAAATTTAAAATTAGAACAATGTTCTGTCCATAACGTATGCAGTTTTATCACGAGGGAGTACATAAAACTGCTTTTCATAAGCTGAACTTTCCTGTGAAACTCATGAAAAGGTTGAGCTTTGAAATAAATCTGCACAAATATGTGTGGAACTTTCCTCGTAGTTTACTGAAAGATCTACAAATTAGATAAATTCGTACACGTGTATACAGAACACTTTTGTTGATATTTTCCAAAGACTGAGACCTTGAAATTAATCTGTACAGGATTTAGGTTTGTCTTGTTCTCCAAGGTTTGATAAAGTTTGATTTGAGACGAAATGGCAGGTACGTTATACGTTTGTATAATGGAAAATATTTTTGTTATGATTAGCATTTGTTGTTGTTAGAAATTTGGTGGAGTTCATTCACAAAACCAGACCAAATGTAAGAACTTGTTCTGGCTTCAGACAATCCATTACTCATTTAGACAATAAGATGAAAAATATCTCGTGGATAGGGTTGACTGTATTTGAAATTTAAATTATTAACCTTTGAACAGTCAAAGAGGTTTTTTTTCTTTAGGAAAACGAGATAATCTTCATACATGTTTGTCGTCATTATTTTGGGGGCTATTTCAAATCCTGGTTAATTGTGCATAATTTTCGGGATAATCCATCCCTGAATTTCCATTGAAGTCTTCAAACCCTTCCGCCGACATTTCTTGCTCCCAATATTTTTAATATTATGCGAATAATACACCTCAATCAAAATGTCCGACAAAGACAACTTTTCTTTTCTGAATAATTTTAAAGATTGTCTTAACGATCAGGGTTATAACAAAGTTTTCGCGGAATGGAGGGTAAAACCCTTGTCTCGAATGACCAGAGATGTAATAGACACGTTAATCTTTTTCTTTAACTTCAACTTTTCCCAATCCTATTTGGGGTTGGCGTCGCTTTCCTCAATTCTACTATGTCATAACCTTAAGTTCAATCCTTACTCTTTTTGGCTGTACCCTTGCCTGGTACGGTAACCCTTGCTTACTTCTACTTCTCGCAGTATCCATGTATAGAAACTACAATTCTCTGATGACTTTCTTTTAAAGCAGAGATTTTTTTTAAGGGCTGGACTCCTTCACTGGGTGACGGACTTTATTAGGTTGTGGCGTGGTAGAAGTAAGGACCGTCACCTAATGAAGCTCTGGCTAAAGAGGGTTAGAGCTTTAATTCATGAAGGAAGGTTAACAAACAGGTGCCGTTACCATTAAACAGGCTAGTTTCAAACTAGCCAAAGTAAATCGCAATGGGAAACTATTGCTACAGAGGTAAATACTTTTACTCAGCATTCATCAAATGAAGACGTAAGTAAGAAGTAAAAGACTTCATGCAAGATAGCAATAAAATTAGCAATAATGCGTTTTCAAACATGATCAAAATAAAAAGATATTCAATTAAAAACCTCAAAAATCAAAGTGTTACTTTTCTTTTAATCCCCAAACACACATATGACAGTATTTTTTTTATAACTTTTTGTAGAAAAATCGCAAAACACATCTTAGACCATTAAGAGGTTAATGTCTGTGAATTTCAGTTGAACTTGTATACCTAATATATTGGATTCAGATTTGGGAGACATTTTGATAATAAAATGTGTTTTTTGGTGATTTGGTTATAATATCTCCAACAAGTTCTTTTTTTCATTCTTTCTTTTGGATTGAATTCACATCTCAGCCCACGAGTATTTGGAGGGATTATTAATTTTGTACATTAAGTGCAGCCCGCACAGTGTCATTCATATCTTTTCATTATAAATTACAATTTTTTGAGAAACAAAAATAACATCTTCTTCTTTCATTTGATCAAATGATCAACATGTTTTATACAAGAATGGATTTCTAAAGCTATGAATTGGCGATTATTTACACCTTACTTTTGTTAATGTAACCACCTAGGAGAGTAAGTCAGCTTCATTAAGTGACAGTCCTAAAAACTCTCTTTCAAATCAAAGATGAAAAGTCATGAGCAAAGAGAAGGTATACGCATGGATAGAGTGAGATACAAGCGAGGGTTACCATGCCAGGAAAGGGTACAGCTAAGGAGAGAAGGCGCTCCAAAGAAGTTTCTGGCATGGTAGAATTATTAGGGAAGGAGAAACCGACCCTAAAAATAGAATTGAGAAAAAGTTAAAGAAGAAAAAGAAGATTAACACCTTACAATTGGAAATGTTTATTTTTTTCACCCAAATAAATTTATTAATGTTCTATATATTTTATTCCAGTACACGTGGCAATGGAAATTTAAACACATCGAAAATGAGACACGTGAGGCGAGGAGTGTTTAGTTTTAGATAAATATGTTGTTTTCTCCATATTTTGGCATTGGATGGGCGAGGCAATTCTATAACGCCATATTTTAGAAATTCAAAGAATATTATTTCTCAACAAATCCATGGAGCACAAAAAGTTTAAAAGAATCTTGCCCTAATAATAATAATATCTCAAAATGTTTGAATGCCTTGAATATAATAATGGATTATCATGGAATCAAACAACTTCACCTCTAGAGCAAGGAGAGATGGCGACTGAAAAATTGTTTACTAATTATTATTTTTCGAAACAAATCCTAAAACATTGTTATGGGCATCACACACTATACAATATATGATAATAGAATGGGCATGTGCACACATTTGAACTTAATATGGACGAAATGCCCTCAGGATGGAATATCTTTCATGATATTTTGTTTTTAAAGTTCATTAAATTTTTTAACAAAATGATGATGAAAAATATTTTGAATATTGTTGGAGACTTGATCAATATTGAAGAGACGAGCCATGTTGTTGCTCTAGACGAGTACTACCAATAAGTTTTATATTCAAGGAGCCGAGGACGGAGTCACTGTCTGATTAATAATATGATCGATCATCTATAGTAGAGGTAGAATGCCTCTAAATGCAAATTAAAAAAAAGAGGTATTGATGAGAAATACGGGTACCTACGAGTATACAACACACTGAAGTACATTTTAAAATGAAAATAACCAAAATCATGTATAGAAAAATGTGCGCCAGGCGCATATTCAAGATACCGGGCACAATTTTCGGAACGTTCTAAATTGCCGCACTGAAAGATTCTGCAGCTCTCAATTATAATAATATTTAATTTTATAAAATAATCATACATATTAATAAATACAGAGGCTTTTCCTAAGCTAATTTACTTACCTTCTAAGAATTTTTTTCTCATACACCAAAGAGCACTCTGAATGAATATACATCTGCTCATAAACTTATAGAGAGAACTACTTAACTGACCTTTGAGAAGAAATTTTCTCTTCAAGTTTAGGCGTATTGCAGGGAGATTTTTTTCTTGTTCCCATCTCTATCAAATAAAAATTACTTCCTTTGATGCAAGTCGTATTTTTTTTTGCAAATATATTAATTCCGTTGATGCAAGTAGTAAATTTATCACAAATATCAGCAGTGGCTCTTTCTTTCCATATTTTGCTCACACAGTTTTTTGTTCGCTAATTTACGGAAGACCTGTAGGATTTTTGCATTCTGACCAACACCGCAGTTTTTTGTACGGGTTAAAAAACAAATGCTGTCATTATCTACCGCTATGCAAAAAAAAAAAAAAATACTTTGGATTTGCGGCCCAACACAAACTATAATATTCATTCAGAATATAGTCAGATTCTAGTTGTATTTCTATTCCAGACGGACACAAACTTTGAATTCTAAAACCATCAATTATTGAAACCCCCTTAAATGTGGACAAACACAATTTTAACTCCCTTGATAATCTGTGACGCAAACACACGTTGATAAGTCTCGACGAGATATTAAAATTGAGCAACCTCTTAGAATATTATTGGAAACTTTATACCAACACACACAAAAAGTTGTATGAATGATCATTTTATTTTGATTTCGCCTTAATCTTTAAGGAACCCTCTAATATTATCACTACAATAGAGTAATTAGGAAACAATTTGGTAACCTACACATAAAGAGAGAGAAAGAGAGAGAGAGAGAGAGTCAAGTCTCTGTAAGATACAAACAGAATAAATTAAAACTTTAATTCCAAATTACGAGGCAAATGTCAAACGTATTAATAATAATTTTCGAAGGAATAGCAGTAACCAAAAAGGAATCAAGACAGTATAACCTTACTCAGAAAACTACAGGGTGGATGAGATAGGCAAATGTCAAACGTATTAATAATAATTTTCGAAGGAATAGCAACAACCAAAAAGGAATCAAGACAGTATAACCTTACTCAGAAAATTACAGGGTGGATGAGATTCAATTTTGAACATTCAAAAATAACTTTTTGCAAACTTTCGAGAAAATAAATAAGTCTGGGAAAAGTTTTTGACAGCTGATCGAGTCCACTGACAATAAAAGATTTCCTCCTCCCTACAGAATTATATTCATGTATGGAATTCAGACATGGGCATTGGACAGAACAATGTTGCTAGTTGCTCGACAAGTGTTCAGAATATTGTTCTTAATTCTGTGTTTTAGTGTTCCTGAATATAATCTAGCCTATAACATTGGTGTAGATTGTAGAACCATAAAATAAACATGCCACCAAAATCGAAGTAACAATTTTCGATAAAATTTTACTGCCAAATCCCACAAATCAAGCAAAGCAACGCCAAGAAAAACAAAACGAGCGTGGTATTTGGTAGTCCCCAAGGTACAATGAATAACTCGAAAAGTCGTTTATATGGTTCAGAAATCTAATTGAAATATTAACCCATTTTTTGAAATAATTTCAATAAAATATTATTCAAAAGTCAACGGTTGTTTTTCCTTCCAAAATTACCTTCTAACGTTCTTTCTTGTACAAAATTGTAATTGGATCCAGCACGAGTATTGCACTTTGAATTTAAATGAAAGAAAATATCCTTCCAAATTAGAGTTGGAAAGAAATATTGCATGTCAAAAGATAAAGACCTTATCTTTGGTAAATATCTTAAGGGTTTTTGAACACACACACTCATACAAAAACACAAGGGGTTGTTTGGAGAGAAAAAACGCTTTGTAATCAAAATTTAAAACAGTAAACCTGCTGTTCTCTCTTCTTGTTCTTTTGTTATTGGTCCAAAAAAAATGTAACCACCGAGGAGAACAGGCCAGCCAGATTCATTAAGTGTGGGCCCTAAGCCCGTGTAAAAAATAAAAAGTCAACACCAAACGCAGTATCTATGCATAGATACTGTATGAAGCAAGCGGGGGTTACCGTGCCAAGAAAGGGTACAGCTGAAATGAGTAGGCACAGAACAAAAGGTTGTGGCATGATAGAATTACGGAAATCGTCAAACCCAAATAGATTTGGGAAAAGGTAAATTTGGAGAAGAAGAAGATTCCTGTGAAATTTTGATCCACAAGTTCAAAGCTTCATATCAATCTGAACAAATCAGGTCATCGATGAAAGAATACAAAACGTTTAACCCTCTCGCACCCGTAATAGCAAACTTGCTACGAAAGTTGGTGAGTTATCTAATTTTGCTTTTGTCCCCGCTTAGTATTAGCTGTAAGGGTAAAGAACCTTTCACACAATGATCTGAAACCAACAAAAATACTAAGGGGGGACAGAAGCAAAATTAGATAATTCACCAAAATTTGGTAGCAAGTTTGCTACCACGGGCACGAGAGGGTTAAAGCAGATTTACAGCGCAAAGGCCACATATTCATTTTCATCGGATCTTTATCACTTTTGACCTCGTGTCTCTTTTTAACATCAAATGCCACTCAATATGTACGAGTATGTTGAGTGCGGTATTGCGTATCCGATGTCTTGTAAAGTTCTAAGTGTTATCACCACATGAAAAGGTCTCAAGTTTCAAACAAACCACATGATTTATAAACTCTTTCAATCGAATACATTTACAGGTTGTTGCTGCAACATTTATTTCATTTTTCCTTAGTGAAAGATCAAGTGCAGTCTTTTCTTTCGGTAGTAACAGCAGATTCAGAATGCAATGTCGATTCAATAAATCCTGCGATTGGAAGCTCCAGAAACTGATCCAAGAATTTCAGAGGGACTGATGGGATTTTATTCATGTCCTGCATTTGGAAGCTCCAAAAACTTCTTCTAAAAACTTTTTGCAACCTCAGTAGGACTAAATCACAATTTCAAAAGACGAGGTTCTGAGCCCGTGTAAATACAAAAGGTTTGGTGTTAGGATGAACATACAGCCTTCTTCAAACTACAGATCAAAGGTCATCAGCAAAATGCTATTTCTATTTTAGTAAAAAGCAAGAGTTCCCCAAGAATTTCAGAGGGACTGATGGGATTTTATTCATGTCCTGCATTTGGAAGCTCCAAAAACTTCTTCTAAAAACTTTTTGCAACCTCAGTAGGACTAAATCACAATTTCAAAAGGCGAGGTTCTGAGCCCGTGTAAAAACAAAAGGTTTGGTGTTAGGATGAACATACAGCCTTCTTCGAACTACAGATCAAAGGTCATCAGCAAAATGCTATTTCTATTTTAGTAAAAAGCAAGAGGGGGTTACCTTACCAGGAGAGAGTAAGCACAGAACAAAAGGTTGTGGGACATGGTATAATTTAAATCTTTGAATAACATGTTAATTATAAGTGTTAAAAATATTGACTTTTAAATAAATAAAAACAAAACTAGTTTCGAATCATTCGATTCATCATCAGTCTAGTCGAGTC
>CM022878.1:1660139-1675512 GCA_012654025.1 Pachypsylla venusta | reverse complement strand
CTAAAGTCACCAAAGACATTTCTTTATTATAATTATTACGCACATACAGTAATTTTCGAAGGAAATCTTATTCAACAGTATGTACCTAAGGAAGTGAACAAAGATATTAACCATAACAACGGAATAAAGCTTAAAACTTGCGGATTAACTGGGAACTAACAACGAATTGGCTAATGAGAAAAATCTAGCCTAGATCGTTTTCTTATAAGATTTTCTTAAACCATTAGCTACGCAGTAAGTCGTTCTACACAATAGATTGTTAGATCAGAACCAGCCAACCCATGGAATTTCATCCTCATGAATTTGATATATTTACCACTATTGAAGGACTTGGAAGGGACCAGAATTATCAAAGTAGCANCGTTAACTTACGTGATGGACACGGAAAGTAAATTAAGTAACCAATATGAATGTTTCACATCATCGTTAATTTTCGTGATGGTCACGGAAAGTAAGTTAGTAACCAATATGAATGTTTCACATCATCGCTGTTGATGTTACTTTTCAACATTATCAAATAATTGCCCACGAAAAATAATATTTCAGAATCATCAATAAACCAACAAACAAACATCATGATTTAGAAACTGACATCACAACAGTCAGTCCGATGTGTTTCTCTTCATCATATCCAGATTGTACTTCTTGAAAACATTAATAATCTTGCGAAATATAAAATAACCTTGATAGCATTACAAGCAATTCAAAGTTGAAAACTTGTAACGAACAATTTACATTAATCAGGTAGAAGAAGATACTCATAATCACTTGTAAAATAGTCAGGGACTTTGATAGGCAGTGGAGAATATGACATGAAATAGAGAAGTGAATCAGCAAACTGGTAGAAGAAGATACTCATAATCACTTGTAAAATAGTCAGGGACTTTGTAAGGCAGTGGAGAAAATGACATGAAATAGAGAAGATCCAAAAGTGTATGAGCAAACTGTGCGAAAAATGTAGGAAATTTGGTTCAGTCCTTTTGAGGATTTGAGGTAGAAATCTGATCTGTCTGGTCTTATGGTGTTTCATACACTTTTGGTAATCCAGCGTCGTTAGAATTGACTTAACTAATAATAGAAGTATTTTATAGATAATGCATGAAGATATAAGCAAAGTGAATGGTGAATTGAGAGAATTGACTCAACTAATAATAGAAGTTTAAGGAGTCAATTCTCTTTAGAAATCCAACACTGTTTTATAGATAATGCATGAAGATATAAGCAAAGTGAATGGTGAATTATGTGTAATAAGGTTTCTCTGATAAGAAGGACACTTTGCGCATTGTGATTAATCTTGTGCCAAGATCTGCAAAGAGAATGACGAGATGAGATTTCTTATAAATAGTATTAAGGTAGGCTGTAAAGATATAATAAAATAAAATATATAGGCAGTAATCGTGCAAACATTCTTGTGCGATTATACTTTATCGACCAAGTGCTCGTACTATGTTATGCATGAAGATAAAGAATTCTGTATAGTCAAAGGAAATATGTCATTTTAATTATCATAAATTGAATAGAAAAGACTCTCATTAACGTCGGGTCAAATATATCTATACGAAGAGAAAAATGTTGATTGGAATTGTCATTAGCAAAGGCGCAGAGTAAGATTTAGAAGAGGTTACGTCCACTTCAAATGGAAGTTGAAAGCAGAGAACCAGCAACAATCTGAGAGGAGCGGTTTCTATTCCAAGTATGAGGGTGTAAGGGTGGGGTAGCATATTATGCTACTCTGATGACGCCGGACTAGATGTTGATAATTCCGGCCACCTCCAATAGTGGTCAATATCTCAAATTCATGGGGATGAAAATTCAATGGGTTGGCTAGGTTTCAACTCACGATCTACAGTTTATCAGTCAGAGCTTAAGTTGAACCCCAGCGAACATATTGATGATCCTTACAGAAATACATTTTAATTCTTCAACGCAGGAGGCAGGAGTAGTGAAAGAATTACAAATTTATTACTTTGATGATCGTTTCGTTTAAAAAATTTGGGCCAGAGAAAGGGTAACTGAATTCTTGAATTTCGATTCGTATATATTACAATCAAGCATGTCTGCTTGAGCTTGTCTCTTTGGAAACTAGTGATCTAAGTGTCAGAAAGGGGATAGGGGGACCTAAAAAGAACACTTCCAAGGCACTCAAGTCAATGTCGGTTGTAAAAGGCGAGTAAGGGCAGGGTTGGAATCGATATCTTTTCCATTACCCATGCAGAAAGCAAGGAGAAGCTACTGCATTATCCGTAAGGATTCTTAAATATCAACAACTCACGGCGAGTTGTTGCAAACCAGCCCCACGTTAACCTATGCTGATGACCAAACGAGCAATGCAAAAAGACAAATCTTTAAAAAATATTGTTTTTCCCACAAGTGGAATGATCTAATCAACTCAACACTCATCACTTGTTCTACCCTAAACATAAATAAGGCATAGCAAAAAAAAAAAAATACATTTCAAAAGTTGAACAATTCACGAAGCGTGCTTAGTTTAAAACTCAAACCACGTTTTTGGTCTTATTAATGTGTATCTTGCATAACATTATAAGATTTTTTTGTTTGGTCCTCTTGTCTTGGGTCTTAACTGCGCCTCTTTCACGAAATTGTATAATCAACGAAATAAAATATACAAAAGGTTAATACACCAAACAAAGTAACACTGACAATCACTAAAGAATGCAGAAAATGTTTATCGAGACAGTGACGTTTGAATCAAAACTAATTAAGAGGTATCCCAAATGAATGGAAAACCATTGAAAGAATCAGTGGAGCTGATTGGGAACATATCCGGGTAAAAAGAAAATCACGACAAATGCAAAGAAGTTATTGGTAAGATCTTTGAATTAAATGTTAATTATAAGTGTTACAAAATATTGACTTTTAAATAAATTTATTATATCTAATATCATTTTGACAATTTTTCTTAAATTAACAGAAATACAATTCGTTTATATTCTCGTTACTTCCTCAATTGTCCACACCGGTGGCTAATAACTACCAACAGCAACGTTCCAAATTTCCTGAAACATTCCTGAATCGAGATAACTTTTTGGACAACCTTTTCAGATGATGCTTTCTCGTTCAGTTATGTCACTGGCTTGTTATAGATCCATGTTAATTATTTGTCATATGTACATTTTGGAGTTGCAATAGAATGTCACTTAATACTTTTTCCCTATTTAATATAGAAGGGTGTGATAACATATTAGAGCTAAGGTAAATGACTGGAAGACAAAAAGTCTTATCATTTTTTTTTTTTTAAACCGGATGCAATATTTCCTTATACATCCTGCTGTAATTGAATTGAACGAAAGGAGACCTTGTGAATAATGAACTCATGGGCAAAATATCTTAATATTTTCATTGTAGCGGGAATAGAGATTATATCATCGGCAAAACTTTTTAATCAATTAACCACCAGTACCTATGGATAGGGGGCCTTAAAAAGAATACTTCCAAGGCACCCAAGCCTATGTCGGTCGTACAAGGCGAATAAGTTACTGTCGGAAACGATATCTTTTCCATGCAGAAAGCAAGCAGAAGCTGCTGCATTATCCGTAAGGATTCCTTGGTTCCTCAGTATCAACATATCAAGATAGGATGAGAAATTTAAATTTCACCGATAAGCAGCGGGAGAGCAAATCAAAAGGCCAGCATTTACGCTGCAGAATATTGAAAGTTTTATTTGAAAATTCTGCTTTCCGGACACGTAGAATAAGTATTCAAAGGAAAGTTGTATAAACCTTTGGCTTTATAAATATTCTAATCTGTATAAATATTCTAATTCTAATAGTCTAATCTGCCTCGTTTAGCCTCTGTCGATCCCTTCAAAAGGTTTGAACCTCCTGCGTCATCGCATCCATTTTATATTCATAATAGATCTTTGTTTATGAAAGCCTAAAACGTAAACAAGCATGTTGGGTTTATACATCATCTTTCCGATGAGGAATTATTAATAATAATAGTATCTCCATGAATAATGTTTATATTATTCATATTAAAAACTAAATTTGTTTGTTTACATTCCACGTCTTTGAAATCCGTCATTTTGTAAAAGAAGAAGAACCGACTTTATGATGTCTGAGATAGGAACACAAAATGTAGTCAATCAAATGAATTTAGTCATACGTGGGCTAGTTCCTAGGATAAATACATCTATCTTGTACCTAATGTCGAGTGGTGTGGGTTTCATCAAACTTAACTCCCCAGTTAAGTCAATTTATTTTAAGAATCTACCGATAAAACACAACTGAATTTCATAAATGTTATTTTACTCTAATCTATACGTGGAGAATTTTGGTTAAAAAACTTAACTTGAAAGTTAAAAATGTTAAAATAGAACCTACTTAGTTAATGTCTATAAACTCTAGACTTGACAAATAAGATTCAAATGTAGAACGGTATTATCAAAGTCTTAAATATTTTACGACAAGAGATAAATGAAGAATTAAGCAACCCAAGTTTGGTGAAGCAGAAATGAAGATACCAAATATTTAGGTAACCGTACGTCAGTTTGGATTCAAGCAAACCCATTTTTACTTTCCGTTTCTATCGCGGATGGTGGTGGAAATTTTGGGTAGCATATTCTGCTTCTCCGATGACATGTCCTACAATATTGTTAAATATCTCAAGAGGATAAAATATATTAAAAAAAGACAATATTGATTCTAAAAATTTTGTCGATTCATATCAATATCGATTAATTTTAATCAAGATACCAAATGAAATGATAATGGACAGCACTAATATAAGAAAAGAAAAATACTGGAGGCTTTCTACATATTAATGAAAATCTATGCTCCGTTAATTATAAAAAGTCATGTGGGGAATTTATCAAAACTTGCTCGATCTTCATAAGTAATAACATCTCATAATTTGATATCCCTACTTGATCAGTTCACTATTACTCTGAACACCGTAGAGTCAACATCGGTCTGACGATGATGGTCTGGGTAATATTGAAAGCTTGCCACCAAAGATTATTTAGAATCGATATTGTCTTTTTTTAAAAAAAATATTCAAGAGGATTCCTCTATCTCACTTGTATCGCCCGTTTAGGTACAAAACGAAAGTTTATTAATGGTATTTCCAATCAGGTTGTCTACCAGACTGGAAATCCTGGAATACCTGGAATTGTCAGGGAATTTTAGGAGACTGGAAATGTCAGGGAATTTAAGAAAAAACGCCAAAAGTTAGGGAATTTTTCAAATTTNTGGAAAAGTCAGGGAATTTCACTTTAACGATTTGGTAGACACCCTGTCCAATGTTCGTTTGTTAGGATCTATGAATTTTCCTTTAAAATATATTTTTAATTCAAAAAATAATTTACTTTCTTGAAATTTTATACTTTGGTTTCCTGAACACAATATTTACATCTAAAATACAAACGTGGGCAGACATGAACATCTAATGTATATAGACAAAGTAAGAGTTAAAGAGAGAGATAATTCTGTGTTGAAGCAAACACCTAATTAAAATCATAATTAATGTGCGAGAGTGTAGTGACTTGATCTACAATTTGCAGATTGCCATAGCTTAATATCTTTTTACTGGTTTCACCTCACTCCAAGCATTCATTTTAACACTTTACATCGGTTCCTAATATTGATGTAGTTGTTCTTCATAATATGACCATGGTTTTATACAACTCCTAACTCTTTTTGATTCAGCGATAGGAATTTATTTGATACGCCGTAATCTGTGCTATCCAAGAGATGCACAAACGATCAATACTTCTTACTTCAACAATTAATATTCTTCACTTATTTGCTTTTTTTAATCAAGTTTGGCCGAATCCTTTTTAACTTTTTAACGTATGTGATGTACATATGTATGTATACTTATGTGTGTACACGTATGTATGTTAACTTTGCCCAATTCTATTTGGGGTTTGCATGATATAAACATAAATTCATATATGTATTTTGTATATATGTTTTAATATTAAAAATATGTTTTGAGATAAAGCATAACAGTTTTGGGATGATCATAATTTTTATTTAACTTTATTATTAATTTGCTACCTAACTGACAGAATTTTGATAATTCATGTAAAATATGAAATTCTTATATGAGACAACGCGTTGCGCGCACTAGTTGCAATCGAGGTTGTTTGGCGTTCAAGCTTAATATTGTTTTCAACAAACTTTTGGAGAAGAAAAGTAGAGTTTCCCTTTCCTAAACAAATCTTTGCACGAATAAAAGGAAGGTAACCAAATGAAAAGCCTCCTAAAACATGAACTTTTATCTTTTTTTCTTTTTTAACAAAAGGATTCGGTCTTGGAAAATTCCATTTGTAAATATGGAAAATATTTATTTGTTTTAATTTTGATTGTTCACATTATAGTGATGATGATTGATGATATTGTTCTTGTTGCTCTTGATTTTGTAGTAGATTATCGATTCATGCTGTTGGTGATTGTACTGACTGTTGTCCCATGACACTTTTTAGTGACAGTTATTATTATTACTATTCCAGTTTCCCCTTTTGTTTTATCAAAAGAAAACCATTAATTCCATTATTTTGTATAAAGCAATTTATTTCCAACTCGTTATCATATGCACAATATCATTTATTTATATATAAAAAAAAAATACTTGGCGACGAGAGTAATTTATTCATCACACCTGAACAAATATAAAAAAAGAGAGAAAGAAACAGATCGATCGGGCAAAACTATTCTCAAACAAATGGACATATCATAAGGTAGATGGAGAGAGATGGAGAATGTGTAAGCGGACAAACCAAACAACATATTGAAGGAAAAATCCATCAGATAAAAAAAAAGAAGGAAAAAAAAAATATTATCTGGCTCTACAATGATACAAAAAAAAGTAACATAACAAAACAACAACCTTTAACAAAGATGAACAATGCAAGATTAAATACAAGTCTTGCATGTAGGTCTTATTGTACATATAGCCAGCAAGAAGGCATAATATAATCTTGAATGTTTCATCTCTTTAAATAGAAAGATATCTTTGTGATAAAAAATAAACCCAACCAAGTTTTAAAAAAATATAATATTACCTTTACGATAGAATACAGGGGGGAGATATTGATAAGAGGACCTATTAGAAACATGGAGACTAACAGTGCAATTAATGAAAAGAGACTCCAACCCAAAATGAATCAATGATTAGTATACGCCATAAAGTCAAAGAAAGAAAGACTCCAACCCAAAATGAATCAATGATTAGTATACGCCATAAAGTCAAAGAAAGAAAGACTCCAACCCAAAATGAATCAATGATTAGTATACGCCATAAAGTCAAAGAAAGAAAGACTCCAACCCAAAATGAATCAATGATTAGTATACGCCATAAAGTCAAAGAAAGAAAGACTCAAACCCAAAATGAATCAATGATTAGTATACGCCATAAAGTCAAAGAAGAAAGACACAAACCCGAAATGAATCAATGAATAGTATACGCCATAAAGTCAAAGAAAGAAAGACTCCAACCCGGAATGAATCAATGATTAGTATACGCCATAAAGTCAAAGAAAGAAAGACTCAAACCCGAAATGAATCAATGATTAGTATACGCCATAAAGTCAAAGAAAGAAAGACCCCAACCCGAAATGAATCAATGACTAGTATACGCCATAAAGTCAAAGAAAGAAAGACTCCAACACGAAATGAATCAATGATTAGTATACGCCATAAAGTCAAAGAAAGAAAGACTCCAACCCAAAATGAATCAATGATTAGTATACGACATAAAGTCAAAGGAAGAAAATTTTCTGAAAAGATTTTAAATTTCCAAACAATGTCAAATACGAAGATGAAATCAAATCTTCTGGTGTACTTTTGACAGAGAACACAAAAGTTATACATAAAATTAGTAAAAACAATGCATGACCAGAAAAATCCATCCCAAACCAATATGTTAGAGTAATTGGACCATACGTGTAAGATGTTAAAGAAGCAATATCTAGAGACAGGTCACGAGAAATGTGGCTGCATGACGAAAACGTGGGCGACTTGAACTCTGCTGGAACTGGAAAGATCAAGTAAAGGGAGACATCTATATATTAGGAGCAAGNACCAATATGTTAGAGTAATTGGACCATACGTGTAAGATGTTAAAGAAGCAATATCTAGAGACAGGTCACGAGAAATGTGGGCGACTTGAACTCTGCTGGAACTGGAAAGATCAAGTAAAGGGAGACATATATATATTGGAAGCAAGGGAAGGGAAAACATTGAAGGGACCACGTTGGATGCACGTTTTTGATGAAAACAAAAGTCAATTGGCTATTAAGTACTATGTCAGTATACCAACAAACAATGAAGGGATACGTTTTGAACACATACTCCATCCAGTACTCACAAAAGCAATACATAAGTTACATTAAGCACACAGAGATATATTTTATGAAAGAAGAAGTGTTGAATGTATATTTTAAAACTCAAGTGATTAGCATGGAACATATCAAACAACAAATCTAACTTGAAGAGATGAACTCTCCTGCTGGGAGATGCAGATCAAATCATCATTTAACATTCATTCTAACAAGGTATAGGAAAAATAAATGATTTGGAATGTATATACGAGAATAATATCCATGATATAGCAAACACATTAACATGTTTCATGGACCAAATAATAGGTGTGTTATGACCGAAGAAGACTGTCCTAGAGAACATTAGAAGAAAAAGTTTTTCATAAAGTATAAGAATCTGTCATAGCATATGTCGGAATATCTGAAATCGGAGTTCACAGTAAAACGATCAATATTATTCTCAACATCTAGTAATATAATTGAATGAATACAAAACTTTCCTCCTTCTGAACATAGATATTCTGAATTATACCTTTATGTAAATGTATATTTCTTTGTATTATTATGTCACAATGTTTGTGGGCATCATAACATTAGAAGGTATTTTCCACATTCACTCCAATATCACTAAGCCATTGACAATTTTTACCTTATAATGCTACCACTTGGCGCTATTACCATTGCTTTTCAATTGTCCTCAGGAGGCTGAGTTACCCCCACACACAACCAGACCAAGTAAAAAATTCGAAAAAACCAAATTTCAAATTTTCGACCCGTCCAGGAATCGAACCCGAAACCTCCTTGGTGCAAGCCCAGAGTGATGGGAACTCTGCCACGGAGATGTCTGTATTACCTTGAGTTACTCAAACATTCTATCAATGTCCTGTAAATAGGACTTTTGGGTGTCCGATAGCAACCAAATACCATATCTAATTAAATATTCTCAAAACTCTCTTGCTTATTTTTCATATTTGACAATTCTTCTGAAGAAATGTCCTCACAGGAGACGAACATTGTCAACTCATTTTGTAAATTCATAAAGTAATCTGTACGCTAACGATCATACCACGTTGAATACACCAGTTTCCGCCTGATCACTGAAGTTAAGCAACGTCGGGCGTGGTCAGTACTTGGATGGGTGACCGCTTGGGAACACCACGTATCGTTGGCTCATTTTTCCGGCCCAATCCAGGCTGGGTGAGGTCAATGTGCGTAGCTGGTTTGCAAGTTTCCAGCGAATGGAGGGTAAACCCCCCGTCTTGAATGACCAATAGATGTTAAAGAGACGTTAAGCCAAATTAAAAAAAAAAAGAAATCTGTAAGCTATATAATTTTGTATAACATTTGTGAATTAAAACGTTTCTAGTCAAGTCTAGTAACGATCATACCACGTTGAATACACCAGTTTCCGCCTGATCACTGAAGTTAAGCAACGTCGGGCGTGGTCAGTACTTGGATGGGTGAATTAGTCAAGTGAAAACGTAGTGTTTTAATTTTTTAAATATGTAATTTATTCTAAATGAAACCTTATGTCACCTCGGATCATTTAAAAAAAATCTCATAATCCCACCAAGTAAAACTTTAAACAAACATTTTTTAGATTATATATTATTCATACGGAAAAATACTTTCTAAAGGAATTATTATTCAAGGGAGGAGAAATAAACTTTTGGGTAAATTCATGTGAGGAGGGAGAATAAAACTTATTCAAGCCTTGCGAAAATTTGACCATGATCAATCTCCTCTATCCCTTATGGAAGAGTTGTTTTTATCCAAACCACCAGCTTCTCCTTCCAATTGTATTAACCCTTTAGGGAACAGACGAGGCTGAGCAAGTTTCTAATTAACACCACAGAAAGGAAAAGAAATCAATTTAATTTTTCATGAACTAATGCTCTTAAAAAACTATTAAAAATGGATCACGTGACAAACTACCTTCTTTCAGAGAACGAATATTCACGGTAGAGATAGGCTAGTCATCCACGAGTCGAGTCATGAGTCGACTCACGACTCGACTCACTCACGAGTCGAAATCATCTTTTTGAAATGAGTCGACTCTTCAAAGAGTCGACTTAAGAGTAGCTTTTTTTTGTTGACTGATAAAAATAATAAAGGGAGAAATATTTTTCATGGTGTTTGTTTTTTTACTGAAGGAAAATTTTCTTTTATTCTGGTGACGATTGATTGTGATGTCTTTTTAATGTATTCGCCGATGTTGGGGACGTTTATTTAGTAGATGCCCCTTTTGTCAATTGGTTTTATTATGTCTTTCTGATCGAATAAGGTGTTTTTGAAAATTGTCACTCGATGCGAGTAGAGATCGAGAGACGACTCATATTTGTGAATCGAGTCATGTCGACTCACCTAAGTGAGTCGAAAATACCATTGCTAATTCACGGAAAAACGATGTGAGTCGAAATTAATTTCAATTCATTTTTGTTCATTGAGATAAAGGATGAAAATATTACTTATCCATACTAATATTATAAATGCGAAAGTAACTCTGTCTGTCATACCCAGCCTGGGTTGGGCCGGAAAAATGAGCCAACGATACGTGGTGTTCCCTAGCGGTCACCCATTCACGTACTGACCACGCCCGACGTTGCTTAACTTCAGTGACGGGAACCGGTGTATTCAACGTGGTATGATCGTTATCATTGGTAATTTTCAACATGAAGATCTTGTTGTTCTTATTTCTATTATAGTTTTCTCTCTCAGGTTGGGGTATATCTAACAAAGGAGTTTATAGTAACTCTGAAACGGATACCTGGTTTTCCATAGGAAAACCATCTTCCCATACCAAAATCGACCCAACTATAGGGGAAATAATATTCCTCAGATTCCTCTACTAAATAATAGAAGAAAAAGAAATAGAAATTTTTATTATCTTAAAATCTTCTTTGTCGCATTTTATTCTGCCATAAGTACCAACAGTAATAGAAAAGGGCAATTGTTCCAAAAGTTTTGTCCATTAGCCATAAGGACTGTTAGAACCCGGTATACTTCGGCAGTACGCTGTCACAAAAGAACATCTATCCGAAATTAAACATTTATTTAAATGAGATTATACCAAATATGCATCTAAAGGTTAATGCACAACCCGACAGTAGAGCAATATACTTTCTTAAAACATCCATTGGTAAAAATAACATCAAAATGACTTCAAATGCATTAGTTTAAACTGGATGAATGTCCAACAAAGGGTTAATGTGTTTGTACTCCCCTCAGTCCAAAACATTTTGATGAATGAGATTAAATCTATATATACACAATAATATTATCTTAATGTAAAAATACAGCAATTACTGGTAATGATCCAGAGATAGACCTTCCCAAGGGATTTCTTTTGTATAAACTCCCGTAATAATATACGAGGAAGGGATGTTTAGATTGAGAAACAAAAAGGATAAAGGCAACATTTTATTAGTTAATTCTGTTGAGCTTTATTGTTAAAAAAACTGAACAGGAGGTTCCGATGTGTCACCAGACGACCCATCGGAATGGATAGTGGATAGCCTTTCCGTGTTTCGGAACTGTCTGGAAACCAAAGAAATCCACATAGGAAATAACTGAAGCTGGCTCAATTCAATTCATAAATATTCAAATGTATTCACAGATAGTGCTGTGATAAAAATTTAAACTGACTGCTCGGTCCATGAGTGTAAAATGGCAAGGTTCCATCAGGAAAGTAAAGAGATTACTTTGACACATGTCGCCCAGGACAGATATCAGCGGAAAAGGAGAGGACCCTGCTCCGCGGATGGGGATTGAATCATCAGATCATAGCGTTCTTCAGATAGATCTTTGTGACGGACATATGGTAAGGCTTGGTAATGTTGCCCACAGCTGGCACCCTTTGGATGCATTATTTCCCACTTGGTCCTTATTTCTTTCCCCTTAAATCGTCGTGACTGGTATCCATATTCTTGGAACAGAACTGAACGAGAAGAGTGCGATAGATAAAACACTAATATTGATAATTTTTTAAAGATAATAGTTTATCAGTTTTATCTTCAAACTGATATCAAAAATATTTTATATCGGCATTGAGGAATCCTGTTCAATTGAAAAATGTGGAGTCAATAGGCATTTAGTAAAACAGAGCTTGGTTGCTTATTATTTTTGGTTTTTGTTGCTTATGTATAGCCAACATTAATTTCCTACTTGCTTAAAGTTCCTTATGTATAGCCAACATTAATTTCCTACTTGCTTAAAGTTACTTATGTAGAGCCAACATTTATTTTCTACTTGCTTAAAGTTCCTTATGTAGAGCCAACATTTATTTCCCACTTGCTTAAAGTTACTTATGTAGAGCCAACATTTATTTTCTACTTGCTTAAAGTTCCTTATGTAGAGCCAGCATTTATTTCCTACTTGCTTAAAGTTACTTATGTAGAGCCAACATTTATTTTCTACTTGCTTAAAGTTCTTTATGTAGAGCCAACATTTATTTTCTACTTGCTTAAAGTTCCTTATGTAGAGCCAACATTTATTTTCTACTTGCTTAAAGTTCCTTATGTAGAGCCAACATTTATTTTCTGCTTGCTTAAAGTTCCTTATGTAGAGCCAATATTTAATTTCTCCTTGCTTAAAGTTCCTTATGTAGAACCAACATTTATTTTCTACTTGCTTAAAGTTCCTTATGTAGAACCAACATTTATTTTCTACTTGCTTAAAGTTCTTTATGTTTCGGTAAATTGGGATCTCTTTTGCAATCTTTGAAGGGACTAACTATTTCGACTTTAATTTTACCACAAAATTGTACATCGAACAATGTCAGGAATAAAACGGCAAAGGTACTTGGATTTTCAAGGTATATACAAGAGAAAAATCACGAGTCTAGGAAGCAAAGAAAAAATGACTCGGTTGTTAACATCTCAAGCAAAAAAAAAGTATGCCATTATATGTTTTAAATATTATCTCTAAATAATCTTATTTCTTAGAAATCTCGTCACTTAAAAAAAAAAACTATAATTTTTCAATAACATTTGTAAGTTTTATGATTTCATTTTGGTGTTTCAATGTATATGTTTCCCAAACTCTTAAACTACCAAACTACTTTGTGTTTGTGTTACATATTCAATATTATTAAGTTTTTATTTCTACTTCGTCTTGTACATCAGAGGTTTCCAATCTGGGGGACCAGACCAAGAAGCATTTTAGGAATCGATAGCATTATATCGTTAATCAATCAATAGTGGCGTCATAGTCTCCGATAGTAGCCAAATGGATGAGACTGCGGATCTAAATCAGCTGTGTATAATGCTATCGTTTTGGTTATTATTTTCAACAATGAGCTTTGGAATCGTGACCAAAAAATCCACCCCCCCCCAAAATCCAAGTACTGACCACTCCCGACGTCGCTTAACTTCAGTGATCTGACGGGAGCTGGTGTATTCAACGTGGCATGATCGTTGGCTCCTTGGTTAATAATTGATATGTGCCCCGGAACCATAATTATCGACGATGAAAACATTATGTCAGGTCATTTTCGGAGAGAAGCACAGCACAATATCGAGATCTTCCATCTTGCGCTGGTAAGATATATTGATCTACAGTCTCAATACATCTACCATCGAACGATTGTGCTAATATTGATTGATTAAAAATATAACACATTCCAATATTAAAATTAAGAAGGAAGGGGACTAGTGAAAATAAAAATATTTGGAAACCACTAGTTTACATAAAAGATATTTCTCAAAACAAAATTATTGCCCCACATTAAAATCGTATACACTTAAGTTACAAAATATTTGGGTACTTAAAAGAATTGTAACCAAATAATAAATTTAAAAAAAAAAAATACAGCAGAGCACTCAAATTTGAAAATGATAAATTTTATATTTGATCATTATATTTTGACTTTTTCGTCAATAACCAATTAGAAAACGAAAATCAATTAAAACGATATGTGCAGAAGGTGGATGGAAAAAAATTGAAGCAAAATTTATGGATACTTATCTACATTTTAGTCTCCAACTGAATTTAATAGGGTGATATTTTGAGAAAAAAGTTAAATATAAAAAAAAGGAGAAAATGAAAAATTGAAATCAAATGAGGTAGAACGAGAAATGAATAATATAAAACGGAAATAAATGATTTAGCCCAAGATGATGATTTAGGTATGCTACTTAATGATAATATGAGACAATTTGAATGTAGAATATGGAAATGTCGATTGGTTTCGGATTGTTATTTCTTTAATGACCCACCTACACAAATAGGAGAAGAAGAAGAAGGAGTAGTTCTGGAGAGCAACTGACCAGAAAATTATACATCAATTTATTATTCCATATATCTTCACAGGAGAATGATGATGGTGAGATAATGATTGAACAGGAAAATATCAAGAAGTACGAGTGAGGAAAACGGAATATGTTCCATACAATGGAAATATGTGTTGATGCAATAAACAACAAGTGACGTATATCAAGAAGTACGAGTGAGGAAAACGGAACATGTCTAATATGTTCCATACAATTGAAATATGTGTTGATGCAATAAGTAAACTGATGATGAAATCAATGAAACAACAAGTGACGTATATCAAGAAGTACGAGTGAGGAAAACGGAATATGTCTAATATGTTCCATACAATGGAAATATATGTTGATGCAATAAGTACACTGATGATGAAATCAATGAAACAACAAACGGAATATGTCTAATATGTTCCATACAATGGAAATATGTGTTGATGTAATAAGTATACTGATGATGAAATCAATGAAACAACAAGTGACGCATTCATATAGAAATGTATGCCGATGGTCAAGAGAAAACGTCTGTCAACAAGATTCAATATGTTTTCCCCGCCATAACTCTTTNTTTTTTTCCCCCGCCATAAATCTTTTTTTTGCAGAAAAACACTACGGTGGGACACAAAATAACAAAATAAATATATAAAATCTTGCATTGTTCATTAAATTTTCATGATTATTGAAGGTTAAAAGTACTATATCTGACTAAATTTTTAGTCAAGTGAAAATGTAGTACTTTTAAACATCAATATGGTTTTACTCAAGGGAGTATCCAGCATCTGGCCTAGGGGGGGGCAGCTGAGATTTTTCATGTCGGGAGGGGGGG
>CM022878.1:1634246-1660002 GCA_012654025.1 Pachypsylla venusta | reverse complement strand
AGGAGTTTTACAATGGAAAAATATACGGAAAGCCGAAAAAAAACAGATGGAACCTATACGTTTGTAACGTTTGTTAATTTTTTTGAATTTTCCCACCAAATTTACCAAATGCGATTCAACGATGCGACAAGTTTGCCACAGTTACATTTGATTGTTCACAGTGGGGCTGTTGGATTAGGGACAAAATGTGGCATTTATCGTATTTCGGTACTTGATGACTTTTTTGCTTCCAAAAATCATTTTATTTAGTGTAAATTTAAGTTGCCCCTTCCGTGCTGCATATTCTCGAGAATTTCTAGGGGGGGGGGCAGCTGCCCCCACCTGCCCCCCCCTTCTTACGCCCATGGTTTTACTTAACATAGTATCCCAATATAAGGAATTTTTACGATTGTTATGACATAGACCAAGAGAACACAAATACCAATTTCCTTGAATTTTCAAATCCAAGCGCAAATGTGTTTTTGTTAACGAATATCTTGGAAATAGTTGAATCCAATTAGTTCTAATTTTAAGGATAGGTTGGGGACTAGAATTTTAATGAATCCATATGAGTTTCATTGAATTATTTTCAGTAATTTCGTGTTCTGAACTAAGGAAGTTGTACTACAATACTGCAGAAAATTTAATAGAACTTAAAAATTTGTTTGTTATACCGAGATTTCACCAAAGGTCATGTCTTGGTGAAGCACATGGACCGTTCTAGAGTAAAATGAATAGGAAAATCAAAGGATCACGAACTTGATCACTACAGAAATCTTCTTGCACAGCATTCCAACTGAAATTTCTAGTATTATGAAAAGCAACAAGGAAAAGTATGATGAAAATATAGGTAGGTACCCTAATATTAAAATTTCGTCATGCTGTGGAAACTATTGTGCCGGCCAGAAGTCAGTACCAAATGAACCCTATTCCTATTTCTAGTCTGATTATATAAATAGCATGGTCTATTACCATAACATGCCATAAACGCTGGCTAGTTGAGTGATCTATTTAGTGTTACATCATCAGACCGTTGCACGAGCTTTTAAGGTCAAAGAAAAAAATACGAAGAACTACAAATTACATTATTGTCAAATATTTGATATACCTTCTGACTAATAAATCTCATAATGAAAATGTAGCTGCGTGATGGCTAAATCTACAAACTTGAAATTTGGAACAGAGCTCTTACTATAAAGGTGTAAAATAAGAATAGAAAAAGGATAAAGTGGAAATTTATCACAAAAACTACACTTTTTAGAGGCAAAATAATTACACAGCACAAACGGTAAGCCATATCAAAAAAAAAAAATTACACGGAATGGGGGACCCCTCAAATCTCCATGAAATATGTCAAATCCGTTAGTTTGTAACCAAACTATGGAAATGTTTCAAACAGGGGCTGAATGTTACTGTAGACATTTCAAAGAAAATCTACGGCCACGGGAAAAGACACATAAGTTCTGGTTATTAGCTAGTTATATTTTGGTTTATTATTTTCAATAATGAACGTTTGGAATCTTCACGAAAAAAAAAATTAATAATAATAACCCCCTCAAAATTTGATATTATACGTTTCAGGGTACGTAGAATTCAAAAATCGAATAAAAAAAAATCCGTTTGTCCGCCGTCCGTCGTGATGGATTGGTACAACTTTTGGGTCAATCAAATATACCGCTGACGGTTTTTACCTCTTTAAAGCAGTTTTCATTAATCCTGTCTAAAAAGAGAATGGTAAGAGCCAGAGACTTCAAATTTAGTAGGTATATCAAATTTAAGGTCTAATTATACCCAGATTTGGAATCGTCACGAGAACCCCCCTCATTTTTTTTGAGGGGGTATTATTTTGCCCGAAAAATAATAAACCCATTTGTCACATTGGCAGAGTTTTTTAAAAGATGTTAAAAAAAGCAATAGGGATGGTAATTACTAGAGCATTCTCATTAATAACATATTGCAGTTTATAGGTAAGACACCTAATGCATGGACATAGCCTATATGAAAACATAAACAAAAAGGTTCTCTACTTACAAGTGAATCAACTTCGGGGTCTGCTATATAGTAAGGTTTTTCTTGTCGGATCTGTAAACATAAAATAAACAAATTAATTAATCCACCTTGAACTTGATTAAAGTACTCACGGGAGATCAAAGTGTACCTACCTGCTCAACGAATTTAATTTCATCATCACGGCAGTAGGTCTGAAAATTTGGTATCTTATTATTGTATGCCACGCGATGAATATCAACAAAGTGTTCTCCGGAATGAGAAGATACTATTTAGGTACTTGTTAGGTGTTACCTGTATTCGATGAAATAATAATGCCGCGATTTTTTTTAAAACAAATGTGCTGCTAGTATTTACTGTTAAATACCAAGAAAGAGACACAGCATACTCGTCAATTCTTTACGGACATAGTTTTTCTTCGTTCTCATTGGATGCATTTCCGTGTTCGAAAATACCATCAAATATACTCGAGTTCGAATCTCGCATGTGAATGTATTTCATATATATGTTACGGTAAAAGTAGATAATTGGTAATTGTCCACAATTACCGGTAAATGTAGGACATTATTCTCAAATGTTTAATCGGAATTTTTTTAAATATGCCGAGAATTTTTGATTTTTTTTTTGTTTTGCTTTTATTTATCTATTATTTTATCAATATAAGCGTTAAGATAAAGCCCCCCCTCCCCCCAGAGAGGTTAGGAAACGTTTTGATCGGCCATGTCTCGATTAAACGCANACGTTGCTTAACTTCAGTGATCTGACGGGAACTGGTGTATTCAACGTGGTATGATCGTTGGCTAACCCATTACTTTTAATGTATTGCTAATCATTATCTACAAAAGTTTTGGCAAATATTCTGGATCAACTCTTGTAGTTCCAAACTTTAATGATCTTATTGCCAGCGTCTATGGCACGTTGAATACTCCAGTTCCCGTTAGATCACTGAAGTTAAACAACGTCCAGCGAGGTTGTACTATGTCGGTGTCCGCGTGGGTTCGCGCTCTCGTGATGCTGGCATTTTTCCGGACCAACCCAGTCTGGATGAGGTCAATGTGGGTAGCTGGTTTGCAAGTTTCCAGCGAATGGAGGGTAATACCACCGTCTTAAATGACCAATAAATAGATGTTAAAGAGACGTTAAGCCAAATTAAAAAAAAAAAAAAATGATCCTCACTACATGGGAACTCTACAGATTAAGCAAATCAACAAAATCAAAATTTCTTTTTGAAAATCGATCGTCTAAAACTGCTGAACCATATAGGATTAAAACATCCAATTGGGTATACAACAGAAAATTATAATCAAAAGAATACTTGAAAGCATAATTACCAAGGAATGAAAGAGGAATATGTGATGAGAATTGAAAAGAAATACAAAGATGAACTTTGGTTTTAATTCAAATGAAATCCCAATTTAACCAAATTAAAGAAATAGATTTGTCTATGTTAACGTTTCTATTATTAACAAAATTCAAGAGAGAGAAAATGTCAATACAACACACCAAAGCGTAAAATAGACATAATGAACAAGTCAGAGCCAATGATAACAGATGCTGAAGAACGAGAAATAATTTAAACTCTTTTGGAAAGAAATCAAAAAACGAAGAAAAAAATAGGACACAAAAATCCCTAAATGCATTTATTTTTCATGAGAAGAACTATTCGCTCCATCACATTTGAATATAATGCAGGAAATATGTATTTAAAAAATGCAAGCAAAAAAACATTTCACATTTACAGTATGTCATTTGCAACAAGTCAGAGTTCTTACTATTCGCTCCATCACATTTGAATATAATGCAGGAAATATGTATTTAAAAAATGCAAGCAAAAAAACATTTCACATTTACAGTATGTCAAGAAAGAACGCCTGAGACGGCTATAAAGGGAACAGTCGAGAATGTGGCGCACAGTCAAAGACTCACCACAACGACAAACCTGTGGAGGCGATTTTTTAAATAGGTAACTATTGGTCAGTCTGGTGTGGCCAATTCTCATCCTGTTTAATACAATCTCGTCAGACCGAGTATCTCTAAAGTTGGTGGGCCAAGAACGTATAGTTGGTTTTATGATCTTTAATTTGCTAGGGCCAATGAGATTCCAAGAGGACTGCCACATTTTTAAAACTAGTTTGCCAAAGATTGGCCAAAAGTCAAGTGGAGAGCATAAATTAAAGTTTAGATTTTTATTTAAAAAAAAAAAAAATGAAATTACACTTAACAATGTGTGGATAAGGTTGGATTATGGGAAGCACTAGTGGGTGCGAAATGAAGGAGTTTAAAAAAAAAACAATGGGAAAATTATTTTTCCCACAATCGTTGGTTCTGTTCACCGGGAAGACATGGGTTACAGTCCCAGGCAAAGGCCATCAAAACCTTTTCGGGGACCACATATTAAACTACGTGTGTGTCCACCACCATTAGGAATGATAGAAGAGTCGATTTAGAAAGGAACATCGCTAGAAGAAGAAGAAGAAGAAAAATATAAGATGAACACATTCAAAAGTAATCTATTTCACTGCTAATCTTTATGATAAAGGTCTTCCTGGACACCAATCTGTTAACTGCTGGTCCATCTATGGTGTTTCATCCCACTCACATATGGAATGATCATTTCCATCTAATGTTGTTTTCATCATTATTTCTATTGCATCATCTTGAATTTCAAACTTTTGTCTATTTCCCTAACTACAATACTATTAATATGTTCTCCTTGACTAATATTGGAGTTACCTACGCCAGTCGAGCCTCTTTTATTACATTCTGAATTGTTCTTAAACTGAATTCTTAGTATTTTCACATAATCCAAGTCACCCATCTAAGTTCTAACCACGCCCGACGTTGCTTAACTTCAGTGATCTGACGGGAACTGGTGTATTCAACGTGGTATGATCGTTAAAATTTTAGTTTAATAGCGCATCAGTTGATATTGACACATTGTAATCCAAAATTCTTTCAATTTTCTATCACTAAGAAAACAAAACGTTTTTTTTTTTTTTTTAAAATTAACAAGGTACACAAAAGAAATAGTAAATTAAACAAAAGGAATTTATAGAAAAGGAGACAACCAGAAACAAGAAGAACTGTGAAAAACAACAATAAAAATGTAAAACAAAAACCCTTTTGTTTAATTTAAGATATGAAAAAAATTGTAACTCAATTGTTCAAAAACCCATAAAACACAAGCAACTCAAAACCAAAAAAAATTATATATATAAACGAAGTGCCAAAACATTTCAAGGATGAGTTAAGACCAACCCTAACCACTATAATAAAATTATAACCTTAACAACTGCCTTTAGCTAAACCCTGTTATTATTGTTTTGTAAAGAAAGATAAAAAAAAGGGTTTTGTTTAAGAAACTCATAAATCAAAGTGAACATTTAATGCTACTTTTTTTTTAAAAAAAAAAAAGAAGGGACTAATAAAAAATTCAATAAAGACAATATTTAGAAGAATTTAATAGAGAGGTTCGACATGTCAATGTTAATCCAATTGAAAAATTAACTGGTTTTTTGAAGAAAATTAATAAAAAGGTACTTGGAATCAGTAAAGAAGACAAGAACAGTGGAGCTGAAAATCAGACAAAGGAGAACATAATATAATTTGTCTTCAATTAAGATCTAGTGGAAGAACAAGAAAATGGGAAGAAGGGAGTGACAGTTAAAAATGGTTCAAGACCCATTGGAATTCTTTCAATTGGAGAGGCGCCTTAAGTATACCCCCCTGATCTGTGAAATCTGAGGAGTAATTCGTTTATAATCAAATAACAACTCAACTAAATGACTGGATGCCAACGATCATACCACGTTGAATACAACAGTTCCCGTCAGATCACTGAAGTTAAGCAACGTCGGGCATGGTCAGTACTTGGATGAGTGACCGCTTGGGAACACCACGTATCGTTGGCTCTTTTTTCCGGCCCAACCCAAGCTGGGTAAGGTCAATGTGGGTAGCTGGTTTGCAAGTTTCTAGCGAATGGAGGGTAAAACCCCCGTATTGAATGACCAATATATTAGATGTTAAAGAGACGTTAAGCCAAATTAAAAAAAAAAAAAAAAATGACTGGATATTAATTTTATTTCATTTCCCGAACGATTTGCTTCTCCCTACCGTACTGTCTTTACTGTCGTATAGTTTCATAGTATAGATCGAATCAATTGATATTCTTAGTTTGTTCTCACACTTCTGATGTTGATACAAAAAAAACAACACATCACACGACAAGATCTACAACATATTTCCACATGGTTTACCTACTGTAACAATATGAACTTATACCTTAAACAGTTATATTCTCATAACACAAACGCAACGAAAACTCCACGTGTTAAAAAATCAAAGAAACTTAAACACATCAAAAGTAGATCATTAGGATACGGATTGCACGCTAAATAGTAAACTTCTGCATGAACACAAATCTTCGGAAGAAAAAAAAAATGCTGTTTTGAATTAATACATATTTTGGGGGGAGGGGGGGGGGCAATTTTTAGTGTAAAATGTTTACATGATGATTTCATTTAAGACAAATAGTTGAAATAAGTAACATTGTTTCGCAGCCTCTTCTTTTTAACTAATGCTACGCCCTCTTGTTTTTGCTTGAAATCTTTGAAAACTAATAATCAACTACAAGAAACGATATTCTGGCAAGTGTCCTAAAGGGTTTTCTTCATCTCCACTACTTCTGCAATGGTAAAAAAAAAAAAAAGATATTTGAAAAAAAAAAGATTTTACACAAACTTATCCTTACTCCTGAAGACAATTTGAGGAAATGTTTACCGTACCTATCAAGCTTATTACTAATTTTATATTCTATGAAACAGATACCTAAGTTCAGTCATCTTGATCATAAAGTTGATTGAGTCTGAATTGATTGATGGGTTATAGATTGAAATAAAAGATAATGTCTTTTTGAACACGAGTTGGTTCATCCCACTAATTACAACCCAAGTGTTTATTCAGCTACTAGGTTGTACCTACACTAGATTGTGATTAATATGTATTATGCAATGAAACAAAAAGTTCATTGAATGAAAAGTGGATCTTTTCATTCAATGAACTTGAGACTGTAATCACTATCCCAAATGATTTACTCTGGAATATTTCCAGAACTTCGTTCAATTGATACTTGTTTACCTTAATAAAAAAATCCACATCAAAAAGTTGTCTCATCTTACTTGTAATGTTATTTTGAAGAAACCATTTCTTCTAGTTTTATTTCTTTTCCTCACTCTTATACATGTTAGAGTATCTTGAGCTTTTAATCTCTCGGCTAAAGCTACTTTAGACTTTGCCCTAATATAATAACAATTAGAAAGAACACAATCAACTTTCGACATTATCGTAGGATTTGTGACTTGGAGTGTTCATGAATGGAATATGTCCCGCACAAAAGTTTGTCACATAAAGCAGTCGTTTGTCTATATTTTGATCAATTACGACTAATAAAAATGTTAATTTAATATTTCACCACTAACATGAGATCGCATTGAATCTTTTTATCCGTTCTTGTATTTTGTAATGAGTACTGAAAGATGTCGAAACATTTGTAAACGGTGTCTCCGATAATTGTTATATTATTAAAGTATTAATTTCTTGACTAAAGTTAGTACGTGCATTTTGGTCCCTTGCGATAAAGGTCTTTTATTTTTATTTTTAATTTGGCTTAACGTCTCTTTAACATCTATTGGTCATTTAAGACGGGGGGTTTTACCCTCCATTCGCTGGAAACTTGCAAACCAGCTACCCACATTGACCTCACCCAGTCTCATTGAAACTTTTTATCGGTTCTTGTATTTTCTAATGAGTGCTGAAAGNTACGTGCATTTTGGTCCGTTGCGATAAAGGTCTTTTTTTTTTTAAATTTGGCTTAACGTCTCTTTAACATCTATTGGTCATTCAAGACGGGGGTTTTACCCTCCATTCGCTGGAAACTTGCAAACCAGCTACCCACATTGACCTCACCCAGCCTGGGGTTGTACCAGAAAAAAGAGCCAACGATACGTGGTGTTCCCAAGCGGTCACCCATCCAAGTACTGACCACGCCCGACGTTGCTTAACTTCAGTGATTTGACGGGAACTGGTGTATTCAACGTGGTATGATCGTTGGCTTGATAAAGGTCTTCCTGGACACCAATCTGTTAACTGCTGGTCCATCTATTGTCTTTTATCTCACTCACATGTGGAATGATCATTTCCATCTAATGTTGTTTTAATTATTTCTATTGCATCATCTTGAATTTCAAACTTTTGTCTATTTCCCTGATTACAATACTATTAATATGTTCTCCTTGACTAATATTGGAGTTACCTACGCCAGTTGATCCTCTTTTACTACATTCTGAATTGTTCTTAAACTGAATTCTCAGTTTTTCACAAAAAGATTTAATATAAATACTTTCAATATTTAACTTGTTGGGTGTATGTAGTCATTATAATATCTTTTATTAAAATAAAGAGACACATATTCATCTATCCTAATACACATATTTTTTTATTTGATATTAATTCTTATTACTGTCAATTAAATTAATTAAAATGTAATAAAATAATAAAACGCTTCAATGTTGTTAAATTTAAAATTATTATTATTATTGTGATTGGTGTCGAGGTAATAAATCAAATCGCAACATCTTAAAACCATTCTTTCCTCTCTCTCAATGTTCAACAGGGCAACCTATCATTAGTTTTTATTTTATAAGAAGAGATATACAATTTCTAGTTTACCATCAATAAATAAATCTTTGCAACGTTTATGCATCTGCAATTTGTTTATTTATTATTAATTATATGTAATTTGGTTATTGATGTAATTCAAAAAATTAAGTGAGAAAATATTATGAGAAGAAAATTTCACAGAGTATACTTTCACAAATATTAGGGATTTTCTAAGCGCAACATTTTGTTTTATAAAACATATCTGGAAAGCACTGTTGTTGTCAGCGGGATTCGATCTCATTTGATTTTGAAGAACATTAGAGCATGCAACGTTGGGTAGCGCTTTGCAGAATGCTGTTCTCAAAGGAATCCCAGCCCTAACAACTTGTTTAAACAGCAAAGGTGCGCCTGATAAAAGGTACCCTTCTATAATTATGTTTTTTTTTTTTTTTAATTTGACTTAACGTCTCTTTAACATCTATTGGTTATTCGAGACGGAGGTTTTACCCTCCATTTGCTGGAAACATGCAAACCAGCTACCCTCATTGACCTCAGTCAGCTAGAGGTTGGGCAGGAAAAAAGCCAGCATCACGAGGGCGCGAACCCACGTGGACAACCACATGGTACAATCCCGCTCGACGTTGCTTAACTTCAGTGATCTAACGGTTACTGGTGTATTCAAAGTGCCATTAGTCGCTGGCATTACTGGTTTATAATTATGTTCTTTAGTCCTATAATGAAAACACTTTTTTCAGTTATTGGCCTAATAACATATTTTTAACATATTTGAGAATGAACTAATGGCATAAATAATTTTTCGGACACAGAATTGTGTTCTACAAATAAGAGTGCTGTCAGACAGCTGTATACTCACTTATCTCATGGCAGAACACATATGTTTTCATTGATGTAAGGAAAAAAAACAGACATGTTCTTATGCTAGTTTGTAGATCGAGCTATCTGCGAACTCCATAAGAACATGTATAATAACATGTACATATTTATAACGAATCGTAAATAAATAATAAATTATTTTTAAAGACAATATCGAGTCTAAAAAATAATTGGTGGCGAGCTTTCAGTAGTACTCACTTGAACACCGTAGAGTCAACATCGGCCTGACGATGATAGTCTGAGTACTATTGCAAGCTCTCCACCAATTAATTTTTTAGAATCGATATTGTCTTTAAAAATAATTTAAGAACAGGTATATTTGTTTTCCCTTAAATATATTCTGTCTGAAAGCAACCTTAGGAACATAAAAGTACACCCTTTGGAAATCATGTTATTTATGATGGCAGAGGAATAAGTTCACACAACTGATCCCGGAAGGGAAAATAACAGATACGATTGGGCATGAAGTTCACCTAGTGTACTGCGAAAGCTGTTCCGTCAAGGATTCAAGAAAAAAGTCTTGCCTGGTCGTTTGGCCGAACCTGCTGTCAGTTAATACGAATCCTCTTCACATTGAGTACCTACATGGTCCAATGATAATGAATTTATTTTATTTTACAACTTCCTAACTAAAACAAACTTCGCACCACTCTTTTCAGTTGCATTCTCTTAACTCTTAATACTGCAAATATGTAAATTAATTGAATTAAACTGTGCGGTAATCATTTTAGGTTATTAATATTTAGTTTAATTGTGTTTATGAATGCACCTGCATTAGCATATACAATGAGGAGATGTTGTGTAAGATGGACTATAAAACTGGTGAGGAAGCAATTAAACTAAGTAACAATTATTATTTGGACGCCATTTTATTGTCAGTTCAAATAAAGCAACATTTAAGAAAAGTTTCTCATTCATCCGAAGTTCTAAAAATTGATATTCAAACTATCTTCAAACTTTTCAACTATTTTTCGATCTTCGTCCCGTTGAATCTTTTGACGTACACCCTAAAAACTACTTCCCACCAAAATTCCATCCAATTTAACCGAAAGCTAATTTCCTATTTTTTTGTGCGCGGGCTCCCCTTGTTTCATGTTTGTCAATTTGAAGTTAATTTCTTGTGCGTTTATTAATTTTTTTTCGGATAAATTTTTCTTGAATTACCCAGCAGGATATAACTCTCAGCAATTTCGTCTGAATTACATAGAATCTTTACTGAGCTACTTGGCTAATGTTTGTGATCTTTTCTACTGAATGAATTAATGAAACGATTTTCAAAAATGTCCCCGATCCCCAATTCCAGGATTTCTTTTTAAATTTTTGAGCGGTTGGTTTATATCTACATATGATTTTCAAATTTCCCCGTCAACTCACAGAGGCATTACGAGTTCTTGTTGTCATATAAAATTCAACGTGGAATGTAACACACTCATTAGATATATTTTCTATAACAATAATTATTTCATAAAACATTTGATCACATTTGTAATATTAACTTCAAGGCAAAAAAATTGAAGCAGTTAAGGAAGAAATAAAAAAAAAACGAAAGAAAGAAACAGAGCGATACCAATAATTGGTAAAAAAATTCATACCCCATTAGTCAGAACTTTGCAAAACTTCCGCAATAAAGTTCACACAATAGACTTTGTATTTCTAAATGGAAATTTGGAAAAGTATATAAAACATCTGAATATGTTTTGAGCAGTGTACCATCTGAGATTCCCAGATTTTGATTTTAAAAGGAAGATCTAAAAAGGATGTAAGTAAAATCTCTTCAAGCGTAAATAGTGTCAAAATATTTACGAAAACATCGCGTCAATCAATGTTTACTACATAGAAGGTTTAAGAATTTGAAGACCTGTTCGAATCAGAGTGCAGAGTGTATAAACTTTACTGGTGGTAAGTTAGTGGTGTATTGGAAGCTATCAAACACAGGAAAACAAGATATGCTGAACACATACTCATAGGATCCAGTAGAAGTCTTCTGATCAAGATCGTCGAAGGAAGAATAGGAGGAATAAGACCCAGAGGAAGAGAATTAAGGATATGGATGGATGACATAAAACAATGGACAGGACATCACATGAAAGAGTAAAGAGAAAAACGAAAGATCGTGCAGAATGGAGGCGAATAGTAAAGGAAATATTCTGACTTCTGAATAGATAAAATGACTTCTTGAATGAATGAAGAAAAATTAAGGCAGATAAAATACTATATCTTTACTTGACTGTAAAGTTTTTACAGTCAAGTGAAGATATAGTATTTTATCTGCCTTAATATGGTTTTCCTTGACATTATATCCCAATTTAACCAAATTTGAAGAAAAATTTTCGAGCGAACAAGTGTTTCGACTTTCAAATGCTGTCATTTTGCATATTTTACAGTAAAAATGGGAACTAGATGTTGAAAAATTGAATAGCAAAGTTTGAATGTCATCTTAATAATTAAAATTTTGATCAAATGAGAAGATACTAGCAAGAAGATAATCAAGCATCATGTAAAAGTATATCAATGCTGACGATTTATTCAGAGCCTTCATCTAATACAAGCAAAGAATATCCTCTGTCCTTCCTAAATTTACTGAAAAATCTGAAGCTTTGTTCAGATTCATAATAGCAAGAAGATAATCAAGCATCATGTAAAATTATATCAATGCTGACAATTTATTCAGAGCCTTCGGGAAGTGCATGTCAGGATTTTGGAACCAAGTAGCGCTACACAGCATATGGATGCATTGAAACCTTTACTAATTTTTGATGCGAAGAGACTGAACATAGCATTATATGAACGTACAATCCCTATTGATCGGGAAGAAAGGATAATGATTACAGGCAATGTTCCAACTGATTCTAGTATTAGAAGTGAACACAATGATATAGAGATAGCAAAACTTTTATATGTGTGTGTGTGTTTATTTGCTGATATGACGTCTGATATTAATAAATGTGGTTGCTCATACAGGATTTGAAAAACTTTTCAAAAATAAAAGTTTTACTAATCCTTTTCAACATGTGAAAAAACTTTGATTTCACTGAAAATTTAAATTGAATCGAAACAATCACTAGATAGATCATTTTGGAAATCTTCAAACCAAAACCCAAGTAATGGTCTACTAAAAATGATATAGATAAAGATCTAATATAAGCAAAAATCTGCAATTTAGGGGTGGGAGGGGTAAAGAACAGATTTAGTTAAGAATTCATGTTGATATCTTTGGAGGCGGACTCATAACAACAATTTCTGTTGATTTTATAAGCGGTTAAGATATACTGACGTTGTTAGCCAACCATTTTGAAAGATATTAGAATCGTTGAGCCAACTTTAACCGAGCAAAGGATATCCGAAAAACTTTGTACATTGCTCTGAGGATCAAACCAATCGGAATTGATAGACACCTTAAGAAGGAGATAAAGGACACATGGCGCGAATGACGCGTGGTGGTAACTAGCATTCAGACTTAAGTTCCGTATCTGAAATCCTATTTCTAAGACCAAGAGAAGACCGAAGAGCAAACAATATCTGACAATCCCCAACAAAAATTTGATTGCTTCAAAAAATACGATTCTATTCATTTTTACTTTTGTCTCAACCTGTACTCAACAATGAAAGAACTCGCAAAAAAAAATCAAAGTTGAGTCAAAAGGAATTTGTCTTTTTATTTAGTTCTATATGAAACGGCGGCGCTAATTATGACAAGTTTTTAATAACAATCATATCAGTCAGTATATTATTGGTATCATTAAGTTTCATGATGTCGTCCTGAGAAATATAATGACACCACTATCTCTCCACAGAGAGGTACGCGAAAAAGTTAAACAAACCAAAGTAAACCGCGCGTATATTGATAATAAAGATGTCAATGACAGCACAAGTTTCAATTGATTCCAGATAGAATATTCTAGGGGAGAACTTTAATCAATAGTGGCAGCGTTGACTTCGATAGTAGCCATAGCCACAGGTGTATGAGACTGCAGCCCCACCTAATTGACGGCAATCTGGACATCGCTCCAGATTGCCGTCAATTAGGTGGGGTTCCTTCCGTCATCCCCTAGTTTTTTTTTGTCAGGCAACATGCTTTTTTTATCTGTTGCGATTTGCGATGTGTTTTTGCTTGATTGAAACGGGATTGCTTGTTTGATTGCTATGAAAATAAGACACCTTTTAACGCTCGGTCGGTCGGGTAGATCCAGGTTTGTGAGCAATCTTTGAAAATCCCTCTATCAATAGGGCACAATATCGTGCTTCCCAACACAAATTCAAAGAATAATACAAGAAGAAAAACTTAAAATTTTGAAATTAAAAAAAATGTCGGGTGCATGAAAAATGAAAACTACTCAAGAGATCCATCATATTCCAGGCAACAATATTACGATGCACCTGAGAGTTTGCAAAAAGATTGCTAAGTGTCCCTGAAGTATTTTGTATTGCACGCATAATATGTCCACACAAACTTGAAATATACGCATTTTTCTATCAGACAAATATATACAAGTGCATAAAGATAGTAAATGGAATAGCTCAACATTTCAACAAACAAAACATTCTTCAACCAAAAAAGAGTCACCAACCAATGTATTTTTCTTTAATTTTTGAAAATATCATCAAAAAGTCTAATGAAATTTCTTCGCACAATCGAAAGGTTAGCCTAGCGGGGTGCTCCCGCAGCTCTGTAAACAATGCTATCTGTTCGCCCGGCATGGTGGCTGAAGGCGCCCCTATGTTTCTGATACATATTATATTTTTTATTGAAATTTCAAATGAAATAATCCGTTTAGTTTGAATGTTTTTAAAGCCATATAAATTAAGCAATTGATAGTGAGATGATATCACAAATATCTGCACACATTTCAAGTCAATTCAGACAATATCGCTACGATTCCGTCAAAGGTTGACCACCATCTTGGGGATTCATTTCATCTTCAACTTCGTTTTTGACTACGATTTCAAGATGATTGTTCTCACTTATATCTCCCAAGATTTTCAGGATCCAGTTGGGCTCTGATTGTCGTTCCATGATGACTTTGGATCGCCTTCTCCTATATTGTTCAAACTCGCAATGCACATTGGACAATATTCTGATCTGCATAAAATTATCTGACCAAAACACACAGAGCCGCTGATTTAACTTTTGATAAAGAATAACAATATTGAAATATATCCATACGATATTGATGACATCTGAAATCACGATACCCATAATGAAATTGCTTGTCATTGGGGGTATCAATTTGTTATGACAAACTAAACCACTCGCAGAGATATTAGAAATGACGAGGATGCATCCATTACTAGATGCACCATGCACATGAAGTGCATGTAAAAAAAAAAAGAATCAAGCATGATGGCTGCAATAGATCTTCTTTTGTGTGAACGACCCTTCATGAATTATTATACTCTCATCCTTTCCAAAAGCGGCTCAATAGAAATCGGAGAAAAGCAGGAAATGGAGACAATTTAGGATTTAGAAGAAGAAAAAGAATTGACTGAATATTGTTAAGAAAAAAGAAGAATAAAGGAACTGAAAAACGAACTGCTGTCGACAATATAGAACTCAAGGTCCAGTTAGGTATGCTCCTTATATCTTAATCTAATGGACATAGCTCCTGGTCACAGATGGAAGTATGATATCTATCTTTGAGGAACTAAGCAACACATCTTGGTGACGACTTAAACATTAAAAACAAATGCTCATCAGAATCCACAACACCAGTCACCTGTTCAACTAACCAGTTAAAAACACCACCTTGATATCTTCTGACCTCTGGAACAAACCAATTACAGGTATTGAGGTCTTCCTGAACTTCAATATGAGAAACAAACATGGAGAGGCTTACTGATCTCCTGATGTCACTGCTATACAACTACAGCAACATGAGAGGTGTTTTGGAATTGAACGATTTATTAAAAACACAGGACTATAGGAGTCGTCTTTTAGTTCTCTTGTAGTTTTACACTCACTTCCAGTTTCATTTTCCTTTCTATTCGTTCTATTTTCGTTAATTTATTTAGAGAGTAATCATATCCCTGAAAACTAATCTTAATATTTCATTGCTTTTCCTTCTTCTTCTTCTTCTCTCGTTCCAGTCCTCCTATAATTTAATTTATCCATTGATTTTCCTTTCATTCAATTTTTTCAATCTTCAATTATATTTCCCTATGTATATCTGTTTATCAATTGCTTTCTTCACTTGTTTAAAATCTTCTATTGCCTATATTCCATATAGTTTTCCTAAATATGAGTCACTCCCTTTCATGTTCCTATTGACAGTTTGTCATATTATTGGTAATTCACGAGCCTCATCATTCCCATCAAACACCTTTTAATAATAGAGGGGAGAGGAAAAGATAGAATTTGCTTTTACAATTTTGAAGAAGAAGAAAGAAAAACTGTCAGGAGGGCAATTTTCAATAACCTTAAAAACCCATCCCCCCTCCTTTTATATTATCAATAATTTTGTATATATTTTTATTTTATTTTTTGAAAAAAAAAAGAAAAAAAAAAAAAGAACGGTAGATTTGATTTTTACCAAGAATTTCATGGCGCAAGCCATGTATAATTGACATATTCTTGATGACAATGCCTAGTTTCANTAAAAAAAAAAAAAAAACATCTATCCACAATAAGAGATATCCAGAATAAAAAGTCGATTAAAGAATTGATTCATTGGTCTCCAACATCTAACTGACGTCACAAAAACCCCCGCCAATAAAATGGATTTATGAAGGAAGAAAAATACCAAATTTGGACAGAACAAAAGGCTAATACTGCAAATGAACAAAAGCTCAGAACAACTAAAAACTATTTTTTCCTCAGCTGATCGGAAAGAAAAAAGACACAAAGGGGCATTTTTTAAAAAGACTAAGGAAAGAAGATTCTTCTAATAAAGCATACATTTATAGATAGAAATAAAGGTGGACTCAGCTGATCGTAAAGAAAAAAGACACAAAAGGGCATTTTTAAAAAGACTAAGGAAAGAAGATTCTTCTAATAAAGCATACATTTATAGATAGAAATAAAGGTAGAACCCGGAACAAGAAAGAAATTATACTAAACTAGATCACCCTGTTTTCTTCCATTAAAATCTTTCCTTCGAAAAAAAAATCATCTTTATCTTTAAAAGGTAAAACCATCTTTTATTATCAAGAAAAAGGTTCATGAATTGAAAATCATATTTTTATTGCAAAAAAAACTCTATTTGTGAAATACAATATATTTTATTTTTGTCAAATTGCGTGTAATAGACATTATGGTACAAGATGTTTAGGCATATGATTTCTCTCCCGTCTTCTTCTTTTTATCGTTATTCAATATCAGGTAAATGTATTGTGCGAAGATATAAAAGTAGATTTATGACATTGGATTTTTACAATATAGCGGATAGAGTACGAAATAGTTCTGACAAAACTGTGCTACACGAGACCAAGGGGAATATTGGAAAAAAATATAAGGTTATTAGGCCCTCCGCACACGATGCAATTAAAATTGCATGTTTAGCCAATGCTAATGTGGACATTAGAATCGCGCACATATAATATCTACATTTATATCGACAATTTATGGCACCCTGTACCAAATTTAGCGCTAAATCAATATATTATGCTGCATGCTCTATTGAAAATATGAAAAAATGCTGTGAATAAAGGCATTTTGTAAAGTAGATACTTATAATAATGCGTCCTTTTTGTCACCATGAAAACATATCTGTGCGTGACAATCATAGACATTATATGAATTTGTTTTGATTTCTTTATTTAGAAATAAATATCAAGGTAAGTAACAATAAATAAATAAGGGTATGCAAAACCCTAATATACCCGATATGCTCTTACAATCTAGACTTAGGTGGGCAATCATTTATACAAAATTGTAAGAATAAATAAATGAAAATATTAAAAAAATAGGCACACAAAAAGAATATAACACCATAAATGACAGTGTGAAAAACTCGGGTGTTCCGGATGAAATTCAGAAACCGCTAAACCTATAAGTACAGAATGCAACACCAAAAATCACAGTATGAAAAAAGCAAGTTTTCTGGATATAGCATTCCAATGCAAAAAACCAAAGAACACATTCGATAAAAATCAGAGCAAAAATAATTCAATATCAGAAGAAACAAAAGAAGAACCCTGATCTAGTTAACAAAATAAGATTTATGAGATGGGTAATAAATCTTCATGTTGGGGTCATAAAAACCCAAACCAAATAAAATCTACAACAATAATAATGATGGAGCAGACAGAACCATCAACAAAAACAAAACGGGACCTTATGGAGACGTCAAACTTAAGTAGATGGGACCTGAACAATCATAAAGAGAACAGTTAAATTGAAGTGTAGAAAATAAACAAATTAATGAAATGAGGTGTTGGACCAGAACAGTAAGAACTGAAAGATATGTATTTGCAATAAACAGACTGAAATTAATTTAAAATTGAAGGCAAAGCACATTGCCCAAGTAATGACACAACATTAGTGATTGGAGAAATGAAATAAGATGTTGGTCCAGCAAACAATAACAACGGCACTCCGAGAGGCGATTGGTTCCTTTCCCTCCGAAAACATCCCGTCTGTTCTATGAAGTGGTTCAACAGTGTTACCATATCTTCAGTAAAATTAGAGCTAGGATGAATCAGAATGAAATAATTGCCCGAAATGCAGATCACATTGAAATCAATTATTTGAATGCAGACCTTACAATCCTTAAACATAATTTAATGATCCTGTTGATGGGACGGTAGCCCTCTTTGGTGACTTTGGCCTGAAAAGAAACGGTTTGAATGTTGTCGAAAACGTTAATAACAAGAAAACCATGAACTAATAAATTTTTTTTTTGAAATAATCAGACTAAAATTAATTTACTTGACCTTAGCCAGCGTCCATGGAACGTAGAATACACCAGTTCCCGTTAGATCACTGAAGTTAAGCAGCGAGGTTGTACCATATGAGTGTCCACATGGGTTCGCACCCTCGTGATGCTGGGTCTTTTTCCGGCCCAACCCAGGCTGAGTGAGGTCAATGTGGGTAGCTGGTTTGCAAGTTTCCAGCGAATGGAGGGTGAAATCCCCGTCTTGAATGACCAATAGATGTTAAAGAGACGACGTTAAGCCAAATTTAAAAAAAAAATACTTGACCAACAGGGGTAGATTTTTAAATGGAACCTTAAGCGGGACCCCAAATTCAGACATTCGAATTTGCAATTATTTCTCATTTCAAACCCTCTCACAGAAACATGTTATAAAATATTCAAAGGTCCCTGAGCGTACATTCGGTATCTTCACCGAATGCTGTTCAAATTTAGTGTCATGTCTCATGCTCCAAATGATACGATAAGGAGCACATCTCACAAAGACACGTCTTGATGGCGGTTGTGTCGTTTTAACCTTAATACAAGAAACGTGTCTTGTTCAATATTTCATACCACTTGCTTATGTTTTGTACTGGGGTATGCATTTTTAATAAAATAGAAGAAATAAAATTTCTCTTTTTCCATAGAAGGCTTTAGGTTGTTTTATTCAGAGTTCTTGTAGAGTTGGGGATATTGTTTGAGGTAAAATGGCTTTAAACTGTGTATTGCACTAGGAACGTACCGAATTCAAATATCTGTCGGGACGAAAATTTAAAAAAGGTTTTCTGAATCTCCTGTTTGATGCAGTTTTGAGGGTTAACGTGTAATGGAATACAATTATAGAAATGGTTTCATTGTTGAGCCAAAACGGCAAGAGCTATCGAAAAATTTCCGGGAATGGACTCCCTGCCCAAAAGACATAGGCTAAAAATTCGGAATAACATGAGAACTCAAAATTGTGTAACCCATTTTGAGGGTTTTTTCGACAAATTGGGTAGATAGCAGATATCATGATCAACTCAAGGGAAGAAAGTTATATGATTCGATTTTTTTATATATTTATATTTTATTTGACTTAACGTCTCTTTACCGTTAAGTCAAATAAATAATAAAAAAAAAACCTGATTGGTCATTCAAGAACGGAAAAAATAATCTAAAATTAGGTATTTTTTTGCGTGACGAAACGCGGACTAAACCCACTAGTTCGTGAATAAATTTGTCAATACTTTGAATATTATTTTTTTGAATCAAACACAAAATGATTAAATTATAATTGAAAGATTGTCAGCTCATTCGAACCCCCATTGAGATTATGTTTCGTGTCCAAACCAACAGCATTAGACAAGAAGAAGAGCACACAAAAATAATTGACCAATGCCAAAAAAATTGTAGTTTTAAAANTTTTTTTTTTTTAAAAAAAAAAAAAAAAACACATGTTTACGTCATTTAGTCAGCGTAATGATTTTTTTATGTGTCACACAAATTCTGACGAATATAAAATTGGTGAATTTATCGGATAGAATATTATTTTTTTGGTGTGGGAGTAGAAGGGAGGGAGTTGTGTGGTTAGGATTTTGGAGTTGGAGAGAACAAAGAGAGACAATTTTTATTGGCAAGAGCGATGAAACTTTAGAGGTTAACACAACTAAAATTCCTGATTAAGAATAGATTGAACAAGATCCAAGTTTCAACAGAGTCTTCTTCTTTTTCAAGCCCTCTTATAATTCCATCAATCTCCCTTGATTCATTTTTCTTTCCTTCAATTAAATCTTTCCTCTTATAATTCCATCAATCTCCTGATTCATTTTCCTTTCCTTCAATTAAATCTTTCCTCTTATAATTCCATCAATCTCCTGATTCATTTTCCTTTCCTTCAATTAAATCTTCCACAAATACCTTTCGCGCTATATTTGATCGGTTCAATTATTTTCCCCCCGAATATCTTCTTCTTTAACTTCAACTTTTCTTAATTCCATTCGGCGTTGTCTGCCTTGATTCTACCACGTCACAACCTTCTGTACTGTGCCTGCTCTCTTTGGCTGTACTCTTTGCTGACAACGTAACCGTCACTTGTGTTCTCGCATTATTCATAGAAACTGCAATTTGCTGATGACATTTCATCTTCAGTTTGCTGGAAGCCCTTCCTAAAATCAAACCTTCTGTATTTACACAGGCTTAGAACCGTCAACTGAGGAAGCTGTGGCTTGCTCCCCTCGGTGGATACATCATCCCCACAAATATCATAGTCCTATATAAGTTCTACAACTTTTCAACCCAATGATATCGACATATTCTGTACACTCGTGTCTCAGTTCTACCGCAATCCATGTGACATTATAAATTTCCAACGGTGAAGATAAATTTCATTTTCAACTCTGGAAGCTGTTTCATCGCATCAAAGGGTTAATATTTAGGCGTGCCCACAGTTGTGCTTTTCAGTTCATGTTGGGCACTTATTTAATTTTTTTTGTTTAAATTATTAGCTAGGGTGCTCTTTAGAAATAAATATTGCATCAAAATATTGTGGGCACGCCCTTTCTCCAATCTAAAGTTAAAAGCTTGTGTTTGTGTAAACTCTAGATAGAAGACACTCCATTGTTATTTTGAGGAGAGCAAGTGTTGGGGGGGGGGGGAATTTATTTAACGAGACACCAATGAGTTTTCAATATTTTACGGGTGTACCCCTTGACCACGTTGATGAATCGCTAGTCAACGGTTGACCACGTTGGATTAAATGTTCCCGTCAGAATTGGACATGGTATGGATTACTCGGATGAAAGCCCGCTCGGGAACACTTTGTATCCTTGGCTTTATTGAGATGCACTCAGCCTACTGAGTAGCTGATTTCCAAGCAAACCGTCAAGATTTAGATCACATCGAAGCAATTTTGAAAAATTTAAAAATTAAACCTACATGAGAAGGATACTGATATCAGAATTTCTGTGAGATACCGCAAAAAATATCCTAATTTTAGTTAGGATTCAGCTGATATAGTATACGAAGTACAGGACCCTAAAACGGTCTTTTAAGATTAGATAAAACCAAAATGGTATTGTGAATAGTAATTTCATCGGACAAATGCGGGATTCATGTACACAATATGAAATTACCCTTGGGATAAACGGAGGTCCCTTATGAAAGGTTTAATAGCCCATGATAATCCGATCTGAGTAACAATAGACTTAGAACACGCTTTGCAACAAATGGCCATGTGTAGATCAACTGTTTGTATAAAGGCAGTTGTATGAACGGGGGAAATATTGGCACAGGATTTGTGTACGTTATAGGATTAAGGTTTGATATAAAGATGCTATCTGATTGTTATGCAGGGAGAGATAGCAAAACTATTGAACACAGTGATGTCAAAATAAATATACCTACATAGAATTGAATATTTATTTTCAAAATAACAAAAATTGTTAACAAAGTTCTTTCTCCAAGCTGTGGTGAACATGTTCATATTCTAGTGTACCAAATTTTCGAGTTCTGATACATACAGCAGTGCTTTTAAAAAAAACTCTGCCAATGTGACACATGGGTTTATTATTTTTTTGGCAAAAAATAATAAACCTTCCCCCCCCCAAAAAAAATGGGAGGGGTCTCGTGACGATTCCAAATCTGAGGCGTAATTAAACCCTAAATTTGACATACCTACTAAATTTGAAGTCTCTGGCTCTTACCATTCTCTTTTTAGACAGGATTAATGAAAACCGCTTTAGAGCGGTAAAAACCGCCAGCGGTATATTTGATGGAAACCATAAATTTCGGAGCTAACTGAGGCCCCAAATATGACATACATACAAAATTTCAAATCTGTGACATTCTCCTATTAGACAGCAATACTGAAAATCGCTAAAAAGCGGCAAAAATCGCCAAGGGTGTAAGGGTGATTTCACCCAAATGTTTCGGGGCACAATTAGAGGCCAGATAAGACCTATATACCAAATTTCATTCAAATCGGTCAGCGCTAAGTGGCAAAGTGCCCATCACGGCGGACGACGCGGCGTACGCCGGTCGGCGGACAAACGGATTTTTTTTATTCGATTTTTGGATTCTACGTACCTTGAAACGTATAATNGGTTATTTTTTATTTTTTTTTCGTGACGATTCCAAAGGTTCATTATTGAAAATAATAAACCAAAATATATAGAATTTGAAAACGAAACCTTCCCTAACCTAATAACCTGAGCATAATTTTTACTTATACTGGCGGAACAAGACTAAAAAGTTCCTTTACATCGGTAGTTTTTGTTACTATATTGTCCATGGGTTGGCTAGGTTTGAAGCCATGCCCTACTGTTCACCAGTCAGAGCGCCTTACCAACCATTACAATTTGAACCCGATGACTCCCTGATGCACAGTTGTCACAGATAACGTCTTCAGTTTGCCCTAAACACATCTTTGCTGTACTTCAATTCAACATCTCTGTGAGCGCGTGATAATTAAATACAAAAGCACCGATTACTGTCGCCATAACAAACCTATTACAACAATCATGTTAGCAATGAAAACCTTTTTTTCTCTCCCTCTCCAACACACACCACTTTCCTGTGTGTGCACTCACTTATCAACCTTTTTGGAACAATTTTCCTCTTCTTGAAGAAGAAAAAAGGGCCTCCTCACATTTAAACTTTATGGTGTGGAAAATAAAATGAGAATAGCGTAATTAAAGAAAGACATGAAAATCAGTCGATAAATCGTTTTCAACATAAAAAAGACGTTTTTCCTTTTCGCTTATTGTTAAACCTTTATTTTATTTGTTTTTTTTATTGTTTCCTTATATATGTGATTGCATGAACGATACGATGCGTATATACGTTTGAAGGGCTTAAACAGGTGCGGGGTGTAGTCTCAGTATGAAGGTATTATTGCAATAATGTGGCCACCGAAGGGAGCAAGCTTGATTGGGTTATGATCGATCATAAGCCCGTGTAAATACAGAAGGTTTGGTGTTAGGAAGGGCATCCAGCCTTTACACTCTATAATTAAATCTAAAGAAGGAAAGTCAGCAGCAAATTGAGCGAGGGCTACCGTACCAGGAAAGGATACAGTTAAAGAGAGTAGAAGGTTGTGTTGACCTAAGCCATTATAATAACGGAAGGTTTGGTGTTGGGAAGGGCATCCCGCAGCCTTTAAAAAGTACTCACATTATCGGTAAAACCATACCCATCCGCTTACCCCTCAGCGATGTACTGTCACCATACCGTGATAATCAAGCGGGGGTTACCGTACCAGCAAAGGGTACAGCCAAAGAGAGGAGGCACTAAACAGAAGGCTGTGGCATGATAGAAAGAAGGACAGCAACGTCGAACCCAAGAATTAAGAAAAGGTGAAGTTAGAGAAAAATGCATGATGCAATTCAGAAGTGTCAAGACATATTGCTAATGAAACGTAACACCAATTCGCCTCAAAGTTCTTTCTCTAGTATTGAATTCCGTTTAAACTCTTCAGTTACAAAAGGCCTATAAATTAAATTAGCTCTCTCTATGAAGTCATTTAAAAAAAAAACCAAAACACTCCTAACATTTTAATCATAGTAATTATATGAATTTCACAATAATTTTCTAAAATCTCATGCTGTGAGCGGAATGCATTTGACCTCCGTCAAGACTGGTGTGGGGCGTGAAGTCAAAAATTAGCTTGGAGGGTTGCATGATCATATATTTGGCAGATAGATCTTTCTGTTCTAACCTTTTGAACATATGGTTTGGAAAGAAAAATCATTTAAATGAATTCTAGGAACGCCTTCTTGAACGAGTTGGGGATGTACATTGTACAATATGCATGTGTTGGAAATATGGCACGGTTTAGATCAGGGGTGAACGATTAGATTTCAAAATTTCATTTGGAATTTTGTTGCCGTAGGGTATTCTGAATGATACAAACAAAACACGAGAACTAATCCTGCAATTTCTGTCCGTGACGGGACTTGAGGACTCTATCTCAGGAGAGACAAATTAAAATTTTCACAGAATGTGTATTGATGTGTCTCTAATTGCACAAAATATGGAAACGTGCTAGCTCCTTAAATGCGTCTCCTATCAACTAATAACTCAAACCCGCTTAATTTAACGACATTGGAGGGTACACGGCATCGGCAGTACAAGTAGGTACCTTATAATACCTTTATTCAACAATTTTAATAAAAAGTTCACTGTCAGTTTTCAATGGATTAAATTTTCTTCAAATTCCCTTAAGCTATCAATACATTAGGCGACACGGTCGCTCATCGACCAGCAATCTGATTGCCGGCAATCACATCGCCGGTCGAAAGAGGTCTTTTTGTCATAGCAATCAAGCAAGCAATCTCGTTTCAATCAAGCAAGAACACAACGCAATAGATAAAAAAACACGTGCTGCCTGACAAGAACAACTAGGGGATGACAGAAGGAACCGTGGACTGAGACCGTAGTGCGCATGCGCAAACCTCAAATATCGCCCATGATGGTCGCTTGACGCCACACACTCGTCAATCTGGTCTGTAGGTCCTAATGATGGTCGTCAAGCGATGTCCAAATTGCCGTCAATTTGGTGTATCGCCTGAAATTATCGAGCGATCTTGGGATCGCTGTGCGACCTCGAGATTGCTGCAATCTGATTGAAACGGCCCGATACATTGGGCGATATACGAGCAATTTGGTCGCCGGCAATTAGATTGCTGGTCGACGAGCGACCACGCCACCAAATGTATGGGTAGCTTTATTTAACATTTCGGATAAAGGAAAATCCCATCTTTTTGCGTTTGAGAATGCGCAGAATTGTCCTCTGTACATAGCTTCTACACTGTCTAAATTAACGCATTTATAATACGTTCTGAAAAGGCCATCTATTTTCTCTTATTCTAGCTAGTAAGTCAAACAACCTCTTTAAAAAATTCTTCTTCTTTATATTTCTGTACTTGCACGAAACTTAACGCCCCAAAAATATTTTCACAAAAACCTTCTCCCAGCATTTTTTCTTTTTTTTTAAAAAAAAAAAAACAATTTTAAATTTAAATGAAGATCCATTATTGGGGAGAATAGACCACCGAGTAGTCAAGGGAAAAGGGATTAAAAGATTTGAAACGTGGTGAAGATAGTGTTGAGTAAAATCCGCCATATTGGTCTAGGAATAGACTTACTCTATTCAATGGAGCTTCCATCCCTAGGGTGTATGTGTGCAATGCAAGGGTCTAGGAGTTCCCTATCTCTCTCACTAATGTAATAAGATCCCTTTTTAACTATTTAAAAGTAGTGAAGCGAACACTTACATGTTTTTTTTCTAAAATAGAAATAATTAACTCTTGAGGGATTAGAATGGGGTTTAATATGACCCAAGAGATAATTTCAAAAATAACTTATTCTATGCGCAGAGTATCTGTGAGCGCGTG
>CM022878.1:1600091-1624115 GCA_012654025.1 Pachypsylla venusta | reverse complement strand
TCGATATATCGTGCCATGCCTAAGCATAATCTACACCAGCGCTAGAATTTCACCTACCTCCTGCGCCGCGCATGTGTTGTATTGAGCAAGCTTCTATTCTATTCACTGTGTTTTGTCCATCGCTGATCGTCTGTGTCTATCTATCTATCAGCGCTAACTATACTCAGACTTGTTTATTTTTTCTCTTCGAAATCATAATATCGAATGCCATGTTAGGTACCTACCACTCGTCACTCGTATAAGATAAAGCATGTTCATATTATTAGCAAGGGGTTCCTAAAATGGGGAAAAGGGTTGCCCGCTAGTTCATCAAGTTTCATCATAATAANCTATCTATCTATCAGCGCTAACTATACTCAGACTTGTTTATTTTTTCTCTTCGAAATCATAATATCGAATGCCATGTTAGGTACCTACCACTCGTCACTCGTATAAGATAAAGCATGTTCATATTATCAGCAGGGGGTTCCTAAAATGTGGAAAAGGGTTGCCAACTAGTTTCTCAAGTTTCATCATAATAAATAATAGTGTTTCCCTGATCTGTAGACCTCGCTTACTTTAATGGCAAATGATGCCCAGGTGGCCCAAAATCGGCTAATTCTATAAATATATTTATTGTACATACCAAATTTCATCAGAATCAGATAAGACGTTCGAGAGGTATTGTGATACAAAAAGTTATGCAGAAAAACAAAAGAAATTTTGTCGTGTTTAAATAAATCTATCTATAATAATAAAACTCAATGTAACGATAAATGTGTGTGCATGTATCACTAATTGTTTAGCCAAAACGGTAAGAGATATCGAAAAATTGATGAGAATGGACCCCCCCGAAACCATAAGCTAAATGTCATCGCGACAACATATCAACTCAAAGCGAGAAAGTTTTAGGTGGCCTTTTTAACCTTAATTTGGAACATAGATTGCAAAAAACGGTCCAACCGTTTTCNAGATCCGGGTTTGAAAATATTGGTGTGGCATCATCGTAGAATTGAGGAATGCAACCCCGACCCCCATGAATTTGAGATATATATCACTATTGGAGGACATGAGAGGGGTTGAGATTATCAACATCTTGTCCGGCATCCTCAAAATAGCAAAATATGTTATCGAACCCATCCATCACCGGGGCCGTCACGAGAAAATCCGGGCCCGGGATTGAAAATTTACGGGCCCCTATGCAAAAATCCATGAATCCTCAAACATTAATCATGATATATAATATAAACAAATGATGTTAAATTACTTCTATTAATAACAAATCATAATCATTGAATCAAATCAATGAAGTTTTAAACTGTATAAACTAGGTAATCGAGGTGGTAAAAGCTTAACCTTGGAATTCCGTGCCCCTTCGAAAACCCCGGGTCCGGGGGGATTCTTCCCATTTCCCCCCTCTCGGTGGGCGTATCCAACATCATCATATTCTGTGATGATGGCCCGGAAAGAACTAAGTGGTCAGTGATAAAAGATACATAGCCAATCCTTCACAGTCGAACGTATAAACTGAAGGAAATAGGCAGGGAACATTTCCATTTTGGTGACAAAAATGCTACGACATAGAAAAACCGACCCCAAAACATTTAGTTTGAAGAAACACTTTTCCTCTGTTTTTACACTCTGTATGAATAAATATATCGGATCATTAAAAAGAAAAGGACAGAAAACTATTACACAGTCTAAAATATTCAGAGCTCACTTCACTCCATATGGTCTAATTAAAAAATGCGTGAGGTTTATCTTTGAACATATAATTATATATTAAGCAGGTTACGAGAGGAGTGAAGGGATCACAATACAATGAACTAGTGGTTCTGTGAACTGTAGACCTCACTCACTTAAAATGGTCACCATGAGGCTGAAGAATTCTATTAAAATTATAAATGTATATACATATCAAATTGTATCGAAATTGCAAAAGACGTTCTAGAGTTATCGTGTTAAGAAAAGACAAACAAATTTTTTGTCATGTTAAAACTAGACCTCACTTCGTTCAATCAATGAAATGCACTTGCATTAATTAAAAGGCTACCCTGGAATCAACTACAGAGCAACACCACAGAGTGGTAAAAAAAAGAATATGGAAGTTTCGAATCTATTTTTTTTAATTTGGTTTAACGTCTCTTTAACATCTATTGGTCATTCAAGACAAGGGTTTCATCCTCCATTCGCTGGAAACTTGCAAACCAGATACCCACATTGACCTTACCCAGCCTGGGTTGGGCCAGGAAAAAAGCCAGCATCACGAGGGAGCGAACCCACGTGGACACCCACATGGTACAACCTTGCTGGACGTTGCTTAACTTCAGTGATCTAACAGGAACTGTTGTATTCAAAACGTGCCATAGACGTTGGGTACTAATGACTTAGGTGTAATGAAAAATGAAAACAGGTGACATTGGTTAAGAAGATACTTGATAACATATATTTGGGAGGAGTACACCAGAAATTATGTTTTTTTACTGATATAATTTTATTGGTGCCCATGTCAATTATTGGACTCCTTGAGTATATAATGACAATTAATATCTTTAGAAGCAAATAACAACCAATTTAGAGATGCAAATATTTTCTATTATCGGAACGTTGAGGCCACAATTGGCATCATAATACCATGCATTATGATGCCAAGTATTGATGATGAACTAGTGTAGGGGTAAGACGCTCTGACTGGTAAACAGTAGGTCGTGGGTTCAAACCCAGCCAACCCATGGAATTTCATCCTGATGAATTTGAATTATTCACCACTATTGGAGGACATGAGAGCGGTTGGGATTATCAACATCTTGTCCGGCATCCTCAAAATAACATAATATGTTATCGAACCCATCCATCACCTAGGCCGCCAAGAGAAAATCCGGGCCCGGGATTGAAAAGTAACGGACCCCTATACAAAAATACATAACTCCTCAAAAGCAAACAACCTAAACATTAAATATAAGTATCCGTGATGTGTAATATAAACTAATGATGTTAAATTACTTCTATTAATAACAAAATCATGATCAATGAATCAAATCAATGAAGTTTTAAACTGTATAAACAATATAAAATTAACTAAAAACACAATCTCTGAACTATGAAGAAAAAAGATTTTGGTGTGTGTGGTGCTGGTTTGCCTCAATAACAATAATAATAAAATTTGTAAACCCATAAACCAGTGGTTAAAATGGTGTAATAAAAAAATCGTAAACTTTACATCGTGTTTTATAATAAATAAATAGATTAGAAATAAAATTAAGCTACACTAATGAACGTTATAAATGGACGACAGTTTGAACTGAAAGTTTGAAAATAGTTGGACCAGTCTGTTTCACATCGCCTTTTCTTGTCTTTTATTTGGTTGTTTAGAAATCCTTTAGGATTAGGACATTTGGTAGAACTATCAAAGATCACATCGCCTTTTCTTGTCTTTTATTTGGTTGTTTATTAATGAAGAAAGAAATCCTTTAGGACATTTGGCAGAACTATCAAAGACAAGAAATGAGTATGACTTTATATTTAAATTAATATATTAAAATTGCAGAACATAAAATCAAGTGATTTTCATTTTCATTAACGGTTCTCTACATAGATTGGGATGAAATGTATGCAAGAATCAAATAGAGCTGTGGCTTCGCTATTGAAAGCAATTATAAATACTATAATTGACCGAGAAAATTTGCTATCTAATTTTAGCACCACGATTTTTCTTTGGTTTGTCTTTTAATGTTGATCGAAGGAAGCAAGGTCTAGTTTTAACACCACGATTTTTCTTTTGTTTGTTTGTTGTAACCAGAATAACTCTCGAACGTCTCATCTGATTTTGATGGAATATGAAACTGAATATATTCATAAAATTAGCTGAATAGTTTTCTTGGCTGTTCCGAGATTATAAAACACTATTTTTTACTTTCCTTATCCTATAAAAAGGAAAGTTAATGCTCGTTCATGCTCGGGCCTGATCCGCCCGATGTCGGTTTTTCGGTGAATCATCAAAGGAATCTCGTTCGCCGCGCGCTCTGTGTAAACACCCCGAGATTCGTCGAATGGTGTTCTATAAATCTAGTTCTCGCCTAGCTGTTCAAGGATACACGAAAATGAAAAGTGTCTTTTGTTAATCCATACTAATATTATAAATGCGAAAGTAACTCTGTCTGTCTGTATGTATGTATGTATGTTACGCTTTCACGCTTAAACTACTGAACCGATTTTGATGAAATTTGGTATGGAGACAGGCTAAACTTTAGGAAAGGACATAGGCTACTTTTTATCGCGAAAAAAAGGCGTTGAAACTATAAACGGCCATGCCTATAAGGCGCTAAGCGAAGCGGACGTATCTTGCTAGTTTCTCTATATGCGGAGCACCCTGAGCTATGGCAGGCAGGCCATAAATTTTATTTTATTCTGAATAGCCCACTGTTATCCTCCTTCAAATCCTTCAGCAATAGAGAGTAATTTCTTTTCTTTAAAAATGACGACTCTTACATGCGGCGCCTTTTCCTTTTTCGCTTTTCCTCCGCTAGATGGTCTAGAATGAGGATAACAGCCTCGGAAACCTCAATTTTGGATAGCGCGGATGCCATCTGTTCGCTGCAAATCCTCACAAGTAACTGATCGTCGGAAATTTTCGAGCAGTGTGATATTCGTGAGCTAAATTCCTCTTTGGGGCTATGTAAGCCCCTGCACCTAAGCCTCTTATCGAGCAGTGTGAACAGAGGACTCGTTTGTGTTTGTGCTCGTTGAGAACTGCCGAGCGCGGATCACGAATGCTCGATGTTCGATGCTCGGGGATGTTCAGAGCAGTGTAAACGGACCTTTAGATCGACACCCTATATCTATATACTGTACAAGGAATGTAATTTTAGTAACGTATCTAATCGAATTAGAGAAGTTCAATTATATTATGTCTAATCATTGCATCGCATACCCCCCTTAGACTTGGTGTCTACTGGTGCGCACCATCACAAAGATGATTTGGAGAGGCAATTGTCGTGTTAAATCCAGGTGGGTGACATTATTGTGCAGGCAGCAATTATCAAATTATCTTCAAAATGGTTTGGATTGCTGGGTACCATGGATTGTGTTGTTATTCCCAACGGAATCACTCCAGAATGGTATCATCTTCTTTAACTTGACCTATTCCCAATTCAGAGCCGTAGCGAGCTTTACTGGCGCCCGAGGCAATAGCGCCCCCCCCCCCAAAAAAGCTCATATTAATTATTCAACAGCAAATTCATAATGAAAGCTACAAATAAAAAATCAAAAATCTTCCATATCGATTTGTTTGAATCTTACAAAGCAATTGTTGTCAAATTGCAACAAAATTATTCAAATTATCTTTCAAAAAGTTTTGGCGCCTATGACGGCGTCCGAGACGAGTGCCTCAGTCGCCTCACCCTAGCTACGGCTCTGCCCAATTCTATTTTGGGTCAGCATTGCTTTCTTTAGTTCAATCATGCCACAATCTTCTGTTTAGTGCCTTCTCTCTTTGGATATACCCTTTCCTGATATGGTACCCCTGGCTTGATTATCACGGTATGGTAACTGTACATCGCTAAGGGGTAAGCGGAAGAGTATGGCTTTACCGATAATATTTGGTTTGTAGCAGAGTATTTTTTAAAGGTTGCAGGATGCCCTTCCGAACACCAAACCTTTCGTTATTACAATGGCTTAGGACCGTCACCTTTCTCTCCTTTAAAAAACGTCCTCTAGATGACGTCTCCTTGGCAGAGTGCGCATCACACTCGGCTTGCACCACGGAGGTTCTAAGCATGTTCACGCATAAAATTGGCCATTGAGATAAAAAAAAAAAATTCAATTTGAAAAATTCCCTGACTTTTGGCGTTTTTTCGGTGTTCTTTCCTAAATTCCCTGACTTTTCCCTGACATTTCCAGTCTCCTAAAATTCCCTGACAATTCCAGGTTTTCCAGAATTTCCAGTCTGGTAGACACCCTGATGGCCTTCCGTTATTACAATGCCTTAGGACCGTCACCTTTCTCTCCTCTAAAGAAATAGTCTGCATAACGACGTATAGTTTAATATTGATTCACATTTTATTCGGTTCACTATGGAACTACACAGTCGTATTTCACATCGACTGAACTTTACATCAGGATATATGTTTAGGTTAGAATATTGAATACAGTACGTAATATGCTGGGCTAATGTTTAATAATAAATTCAATTAAATTAAAAGGTCACTCGAAAAGGTTATTGATTTAAAAATTTGACAGTTCTCCGAAATAGGTACTGACCTAACATAGTAACCCCAAATGACCTGTAAGTGTGTGCGAGAGGTGGCAACTGTTCACACCTATCGACTAGATAGAATGATTAATTAACATTGAGTGATAGTGCGAGTCTGTGAGTGAGTTAAATTGCGGGAAGAGGGAGAGAGGATGTGAGTGGACTCCTATTGATTTTCTGATGAATGGCTTTGAGCTTGTAAATGCTAGACATTATCCCAACAAAATAAAATTGTTCATTGTTTATGGCAAAAAAATGCCGCCTATAGACGTCTCCGAAAATTTGAAAAAGGGTTTTTCGAATTTTTTACTTGGTCTGGTTGTGTTTGGGGCTAACTTAGCCTTCTGAGGACAATTGAGTAGCTATGGTAATAGCGCCAAGTGGTAGCATTATAAGAAAATTGTTAAAGTGTAGCTTAGGCTTAGTGATATTGGAGTGAATGTTGAAAATACCTTGTAAAGCTATGATGCCCACAAACATTGTGGCAATAACACAAGGAAATATACATTTACAAATGCCGCCTATCCAGTGTGCAATGGATTTATTTGAATGCCATTTTTGGATTCTGCGTAAGAAGATTGAAACGTAAAATATCCTATTTTAACGGGGATGCGTATTTTTCGTGGACGATTCCAAACGTTCAATATGGAAAATAATAAACAAAACATACAGGTAGCAGACAAAGGCAACTGTGGACCGCTGCGCAGAACCGATAGATTGATTTGTTGATATTGAGTACAAAAAGCACAAAAGCCCGGTTGAGGCTTAGATTCAGGGGCTCATTTAACACCAAAGTGGAATCTAGCCCACGAATATACGAATGATATTGAGTACAATTTAGAGATACCTAATGAATTTGAAAGAAATAAAAGTCACATTTGCAAGCCAGGATCATAAACAATCCCTTGTGGGAAACACGGAACGTAAGTTTCAATCCGCAAGATGCTTTGGACACAACGGTGAGAAGGAGAATGACCACAATGAGAGGGATGCTGGACATGGTGAGAAGTTTGGCCATTAGGAAGGAGGCTAACTAGAGTTATTAGCCCCAATGAGAAGGTGTCAGTTCAATATTCATAAAATATCTGATACCAAATCTGCTTCTCAGTGTGTGTAATAATTACCTACGTCTGATTGTAATTAATTACATTTAATTTATGCTAATCTTTGTTTCCACATTAGTTATTTTTAATTTCCATTATTTTACACATTTTTTCCACAAGTATAATAATAAAAATATTCCACAACTCAGTCAGTGAACACAGAGTGAATTGCATTAACTTCTATATTATATTAGTTTAGATTATTTTTTGCTAGGAAAGTAACAAATTTCCGAGTCAAACATAATTATTAAACATGTTTGTAGTCTATGGTAAAGTCTCAGCATTCTGATGGAGAAATACCACGATTCGTCTCATACCATCTGACCTTAAAATAAATTATCACACTCACTTTACGGCTCTTAAAGTCAAATCATTCGATGATGGCCGGTTCCACGTACCAGCATGACCTGAAAGACATATTCGTGATCTGAATTCCGTAAAAACGCCTGCAACTAAGCTTCATCCGAGCTTTTTGTGCTAGGAAATTAGTTTGCATGCTTGGCTATGGCCAAAGATCTGAGCAAGCTTGATCTGACCCCTTCCCCCGTAGGTATTTATAGTGGATGTCATGTCTGAGATGTAGATCCATTAACGGGTGTGACCCGAACGAAATCATTTCCATTAAAATCATTCTACTATTTTTTGAATACACAAATCTAAAGCTACCCATACATTAGGCGACGCGCTCGCTCATTGACCAGCAATCTGATTGCCGAAAGGTGTCTTTTTGTCATAGCAATCAAGCAAGCAATCTCGTTTCAATCGAGCAAGAACACAACGCAATAGATAAATAACACGTGCTGCCTGACAACAGCAACTAGGGGATGACAGGAGGAACCGTGGACTGAGACCGTAGTGCGCATGCGCGGACTTCGGATATCGCCCATGACGGTCGTTTGACGCCACACACTTGGCAATCTGTTTGACAAGCGATGTCTAGATTACTGTCAATTTGAACACCTGAAATTATCGAATGATCTTGAGATCGCTGGCAATTTGATAGAGGCGGCCCCATACATTGGGCGATATTAGAGTAATTTGGTCGCCGGCAATTAGATTGCCGGTCGACGAGCGACCGCGTCGACTAATGTATGGGGAACTTTAGAAATTTGAAGAACAGTTGATTTTACGAAGAACACCGCTACAACAATTTTACAAAAACGGAAATATCACAAGAAGGAAAATTTGTCTAATTTCTATTTTCAATTTATTCATACAAGTCAAGTTGAGACACAATAGAAATAATGGTAGGCTGATTGGTGGTTTCGGTCCCTACCAGGATACAGTAGTGTGCAGATGCACTCCCTGTTTGAATAACTTTGGGACGACTGTTTGCCTTAGGTCAACTGGTCATTGCGCTACCATAATCAAGTGCCAATGGTTTACGAATTGCCCGGCAAACCAAAATGGTTAATACACAAATATTGGCAAGAGGAGAGGCAACGTTGTCGCTGTTACTTTTCAATATATGAATAACATTTATAGGCTCTTTTGGAAACTACGCTCTCTTTTAAACAAAGAATCGGTCAAGATTGTGTATATGGTGTATCAAAAGAATCCCGCGTTAGAATTCTTTTAAAAATCTCTAGATTTGAGATCTGGGGTCCTTAATACGTGGCATTGAAAACTCAATGGCATTGAAAACTCGACAGTCCTTTGCAACAATTTCATTTTTATAGAAGAGGAAATGTTAACCAAAAATGAAATAATTTACGACATTTATTTTTCCATGAATTTTCCAAGCATCTTGATTTTTTGGTGTTTACGCAACGACAAGTTAGTTTTGTTTAAAATGTTAACATTCCTATGGATACCCCATAAATTTCATGTTTTTATTGACATTTTATAGTTTACAATGACTCAATATTGATAGGAATCAAAATTCTTGTAAAAATTAATAGGAAATATGTGTATTTATAATTATATAGATAGAGTGGTTTAGGCAGATTTGATGATTATTCCTTGAATTCATCAAATCACACAATAAATTCATTGGAATTAACAAGAATTTACATTATTATTAAGTGTACCCTTGGTAGAACGATCAAATACAAGAACAGAAAATGATCAAAACCCTTTTTTAGGGTTATCTCCCCCGGAACTGTTGTTCCTGCGAAAATACATAATCAAATTTCCTCTTGTTCCTCGTCTCCCTCCAGTTGAAGGAAGGCAGCAACAGCTTTTGGTTGTAACCACATATCCATGACTGTCAGTGTTGTGGATCTCAGGGGGCAGTTAAAAATGTGGTCTGTGTTGTGTGGTGAGCGTTTACAGAGTGGACACCCATTTGGTATTGTGGGGTCCAGTCTATTCATATAGTCATTAAGAAGTTTGGACCAGCCTGATCCTAGTTGGGATAGGTTTGACTCTTCTTGGTAGCTCTTCTTCTTCGGGTGATATGGGTGGTGGTGCCCCCGGAACTGTTCTCGCATTACTTCAGGACACACCTTTTACAGCTATTCCGGATTCGATCAGAAAATTTTCGCTCCGGGCGAAATTCTAACCCACAACCTCCGGACCAAAATTCAATGGTCTTTACAAATCGGCCATGGAGATCGGCGATTTAAAACGGAGTATCAATTACGCGGTGAAGAGCAATCAGTGGCACGCTAAATGAGCGACAAAGACAAGCAAACGAACGAACCTTTGAAATCGAACAACCTATTTTTTCTTGTTTATGACCTTGACCATGTCTCTCAGACACCCAGCAAAACAAATATTGTCACCTTGGCCATGTCTCTAAGACACCCAGCAAAACAAATATTGTCTTATGTCTAAAACAATTCTTGTTTCCAGGGTTTTAAAATCCTTCTCATCAAAAGGAATCTCCGTCAATCATAATATTTCCCCTAAACATGTTGTTTTAGAAGAAGAAAAAAATTAAACAAAAATCAAAACCTAAAGAAGAAGAAACAGAATTCTAAGAAGACCTCTAGTTTAAGGATGAGGACCTTGTTTTCCATTTGTGTCTTTTGAAATTTTTAATTTTTTTAGAAAGCCAATTCTTCATCCCTTAGAAGAAATATTTTAACTGTTTTAGGGACATGATAGTCCAGGGATGGTTCTAGAAATTAATATCATAGTTCACTAGAAGTGTCGGTTTGGTTGTTTTGTTTGTATTCCCGTACCTTTTCCACAATTTTATTTGGGGTCGGTGTTACTTTCCTTGCTTTTTCTTCTCCAAAAGTCTCTACCTAAAGTTTCCTTAATTTTTCATCCCTTCTCTCTCAATTCCTCTTCAATCGTATCTTTCCATTATAGTTTTGGTCTACATCTTTTTCTTCTTTCCTCTATTCCAAATTTTTCCACTTTCTTCTAAATGATTCTCATTTCTTCTCTCTATAGGTCAAAACCACCTCAATCTACTCTATTGAAATTTCTTCCCCAATGGTACCAATTTCATTGTTTCCCTAATCTTCTAATTTTTCTTAAACAAACTTTCATCAGTTGCTCCATGACTAGTAAAAAGTAGGTCGTGAGTTCAAACCCAGTCAACCCATGAAATTTCATCTCCAATGAATTTGAGATATTTACCACTATTTGAAGAGGCCGGGATTATCAACCCTTCCACCCCCTTCACTTTCCGTGATGGACACGGAAATTTAAGAAACTAGTTTTTTTCAAATTTAAATGATACTTCCTAAGTGTATCTCTTTATTCAAATCTAAGGGAACACATTTTTTATTTTTACTCCACACAAATAATTTAATATCCCAAACGCGACTATTATTAAGCACTAACATAGAACACACTGGAGGCCCCCTTAAAATCTTGCCTGTTGATGTAGCAAGAACCCATGACACAAAGGTTTGTTATATTCTATTGCAAAAGGGTCTCTTTCTCCATTCTAACTGTTTGGAAATAATAGAAATGTTTTTGCAAGACGATGGCAAAGAATACAAAAAGATAGAATTTAACATTCACTAAAACGTAAAAAGGCATTCATTGTTGAACCAAACTTTGTTTTGATAGCTTAAAAATTGTATTTATTTATTTTAGACCCTTTGTAAAAGGTTTAGGGTACACATCTAAAATGTATGTACAACAAGCTACTCGTTTTGCCTTCTGATTTCTAAAAAATAATTCGGGGTATTTCAGGCATTTGATTAACAACTTGCAATTTTCTTGTTTTTACTATGTGTGTATATTTTTTGTGGGATGTTCTCCCACAAAAGGGTTAGGAACAACCCAAAGATGGAAAGTCATCAGAAAAGTGCTTGTCTATGCAATCTATGTATTGGTTACTGTGGGATGCATACAAGGATTACCGTACCAGAAAAGGAGTAGGACACAGAAAAAAAGGCTGTGGCATGGTAGAATTAAGGAAAGCAACATAATAATAATAGTCCTTATTTATATTGCCCGAATAAGACTGAAGAGTCCCTTTACATCGGCAGTTTCTGGGTGTTATTATTATGTTATTATTTTTCTCTCTCTTTTTCAGGTACCTACTAATAACAATTTCAGTTTTCTTTACAGGTCATTTTAATTTTGCAGTTTATTCAAATTTTGTTAATCTAATTTTCAGTTTCGATTTTTTTATGAATATTTATAATTTTATTTGAATATAAGGGTGGGGGGTATTTTTGTTCGCAAATTTGTAATGTGTCAGCGGTTTTTAACCCCCTGAAACACACTAATAATAATAATAATAATAATGTGGTAAATATCTCAAATTTATGAGGATAAAATTCCATGGGTTGGCTGGTTTTGAACCCACACCCTACTGATTACCAGTCAGAGCGTCTTACCACTACGCCACCAACCCATACGTCACCAATATCGCCTTATACCACTACGCCACCAACATCGACCCAAATAGAACTGGGAAATGGGGAAAGAGGAAAAATGATGTCTTAAAAATGTATCGCGGTGTTTCTCAGCCAAAGTGAATCTTTGAACTCATGCTCCAATGAAGAAATTCATGATTTGCGTGATTAAATATTGAAATTGATTAAGTATTAATTCTTCTTTTATTAATTTATGATTAATTCTTTATTTTTCATGATATATTATCCTTTCTTTTTTTTATATTTTAATTTATTTTTCTTGTTTTTCAGGAAATATTTGTAATGTGTCTATAACAAACTTTTATATACCTAGTACACAATAAATAATAATAATTTTAAACATTTTTGCAAAATTAAAATATTTGAAAATAGTATTCAAAAATCTGTTACTACTTAAGTGTATGCAATGTATATCTGAGTGATCACCACAGAGATTACATTCACCGTGGACCACTCAGACAAATGCTTCAGTTAAGAAGATACAAATATGAATGCTATTCCACAAGCCATCATGTCAAGATCTGATTTCAAGATGATGCAGACTCAATATATATGACCTCAAGAACATGGTTTGTTCCCGGTCATATTGGGTCTCAAAACTATACTACCATGCTTAATGTTAAAGTCATGTGAAAAATAAATAAATAATAATAATTAGAGGTGCCCTTCTTAAAATCAACTACTTATTCTCCACCTTTCTAGATACCGATTTGGAATAATGATAGGCACAGGTTGATATAAGGTTACCAAAAAGGTTTAGATGAGCCTTGGCTGCAACTATGACGAGATGGTACCAGATGAGATGGTGCGTAGGACCGAACTAGACCTACAAGTACTATCGTCAGTTTGTCTTCTGGAAGAAATACTGACAACACTTTAAAAACATTAAACAATCTTTAACAGCCACCGTCATCACCAATCACCAGACGGTGGTGGATTTTGTTTATGCTTTAAATAAAACACACGGCCATATGTTTACAAGTTGTCAACGACACGTTAATGTCGAGTCGATGTCAGCCATATTGAATTTCTATACTCCATCACATATCATTCTCAGGGCAGAAGGGTCTGCTTCGTTTAACAATAAATCATCAACCAAGTAATGAGTAAAAGTAATTCTTCAACACTTAATAGACTTCAAATGGGATGGATTTTTTTTTAAATGAATATCACCAAATAGTTAGGTTTCGGTGCGGTTCCTAAAAATGCGGTAAAAATGTCAATGAACTTGCATAACTGAGAGTCCAATCCAAATATAATTATTATTATGAAGTACCTATATTAAAATTTATAATTGTTTTAATTTTTTTATTCTAACGTTCAGAATATTTTTTTCAATAAAATGTCAGAATATTAATAACTTTCAAATTTTAGAATCGGCCTTTTTTTTTACAATGAAGTTGCAAATTCTTATATGTGCCTCCAAGTATAATGGCCACTCATGGGTGATACGGAAGGAGTGCAGGCCTCATATCAGACCGTTCTCAGTGAACAGTCACCTATGAGAGGTTATTATAATATTTGTTTGATATGGGATACTTTTGTTTGGTAAGTAAAAATTAAGGCTGATAAGGGAACTCGCTTGTTATTTGTATTAAAGCTATTACAAATCCAACTGAGCTATCGAGGCTTTAAAAATTGTATCAAAGGTTACGAGTATATAAAATCTACGTACATAGTTAAATGGAATTTTGAGATTTTTGTGAATTTTTCACGGGCCAATTCCACATGTATTGTGAGCTGATAACGTAACAACAACATGCGGCATTTTTTTNNNTTTTTTTTTTTTTTTTCGTTAAAAAAAGAGAGTTAAATTTCGGAATATGCAAGTAAAACCATACTCAAGGCAGATAAACTATTACAATTATTTTTCACCCGAGTACAGTAGGTACCCGAGCGCACGGCAGTGCGCCAGGCCAAGTTCCGGAAAACACCAGTGTATCTTTACACGAAGCAAATCATTAGGTTTTTCACACCGTCAGATATCCGGTTCTATAGGGGATAGGTCATTTAAATTTGTAAAAAGATAGTATTTTACGAATCCCCTTAGAAAAAAACTGACCAAGTGTAAAGTCGGTATTACTTTAAGAGAATTGAGACAGAAGAACGTGCAATAATAAATTTAAGTGTAGGATATACAGCAGCAACAATAAACTTGGCACCAATAAGAGATATCACTAGTTTCATAGGCAGAATTTTTTTGTTGAGTGAGTGGAATTGGCCTTTTCTCAATGATAATTTTTTTGTGAGATATGCTTTGCTTATCACAATATTATTCTTGCCCATATTATTATTAAATACTAATGCTTGGATTTGAACCAATATTGGGATAATGGTGTGCTCAGCAGATGGATAAATAATCAGATAGTCACCTCTAATAAACATCAAGTTAATATATGAGTACCTATATTGTGAAGCAGTGGGTCCCTGCAGATCACATGTAATATTGAACAATCAATATTATTAGTGTTATACTTGTAATGTGTAGCTATAGCGAAACCATACAAATGACTATATGACACTTGTAATAATGAGCAAGTCGATATTACTAGTGAGTGTTTAACTTGTAATGTGTATTGACTTGCAGTTTATTGTAAAATGGGCTTTTGCTGATAGCACTGTGGGAAATACATGAACTATCTCAGTAATTATATTCGAAGAAGTATTAAACTTGTAATATTTACTTGTAGTTTATTGTAAAATGGCCTCCTATATTCGAAGAAGTATTACACTTGTAATATTTACTTGTAGTTTATTGTAAAATGGGCCCCTACTGATTGATAACACTGATGGGAAAATAAATTTATATGAACTATTTATCTCTCTACAATTAAATTCTGTTTCAATACCTACAACCCAATTGGCAATATCACAAATTACAAGTATGACACTTGTAATATTGTCTTGTAAAAAGTTTATTGTAAAATGAGCCCCTGTTGATAACACTGATGAAATAAATTTATATGGACTATCGCAATACATTTAAATTCTGTTTCAAATACTAATAAAACCCATTAGGTATTTGCTCAGTGAAAGGCGCTTCAAAAACTAAAATGTAGGCAACTACTTACCCTAGGTTGGGCCATGGCTAAATCCAGTTTGATGGTTTTTATTTAAACACAAAAAAATATGAATTAGGTAATATTATTATTATTTTAAAATTTGTTAGTACAAAAAAATGATTAAATTAGGTAAATAGAATACCCAAAGTTAATCAAATGATTATAATTTAATTATTGATAAAAGAACACAGAAATATGCACTTGTCAATTTAATTAATATATCATAATATTTTTAATAATTTGTTAATTAAAAAAAAAACACTTTTAGTACACGAAAACGAACGAAATATAAAAAACACGACCGAGCGGATTTAATTATATGTGCAATAAATTAATTATATAAATTTTAAAAGATAATGCTAGTAAATAATTCTAATTAGTGAATTAATAAATTTAAAAAAAAATAGTTTTATTAATCTTGATAAAATATTTATTCTTTGTTAATAAATAATTAAAAACGCAAAAAAAAAAAGAAAAATATATTTTTAATTTGTAATTTTAAAATTAAGTATACTCGAGTTACGGGAAATCACTAAAATTATTATATGAATCCAAAAACGTATACAAAAATGATTTAAATGGAAATTAAATCGGTCCAAAAATCGTTATGTTATCAGTTAGCGGTGATTTTTTAGGTATTTTTTAAGGTTATCACTTTAAACTAATTAAACGCGGGAAAGGCCTTTGAGGACCTAAAAAATGACCGATAACCATTTTCAAATTTGAAAAAAATTAGGTTATTTTTCTATGATAAGAGATCCGTTTACGAAACGATGTCACGTTAAATTTGATTGAATCTTTTAGGTAATAATTAATCAAAGATACTTTTTATGAATATTATTATCAAAACAATAAAAAGCACTTTTCCTTAGACTGATGATAATAAGAGAAATGTGACAATCAGGTGTTTTTTTTTCTTTATTTGACAAACGTGCCGGTCTTGCGCGGATAGCAGCCTACTGCTAACTGTCAATCATTGAAAAAAAAGAAAAAAATAGAAAAAAAAAATACATACAAGAATGCGCAGCGTTTTCAAAGATGCGCAAGATAGTATAAAAAATAAATTATTATGCGCATAATACCGGGTTTTTGTTTAGAGGTGGAGTCAAATAAATCACGTGATTAGAGGGACTTGCTAGTGAGTGGAATGTGTATTCAATATTGTTTCTTTCTCTCTCACTCGGTTTGTTACCTGTTTGAAAATTTATTGATGTGAGGTGTGCAAGCTATCATATTCACACACAAAATATTATTTATTGCAGAATGCAGTTTTCCTTTTTTTTCTATTTATTTATTGAAAGGCATTTCATATTGAATTGCATCACAGATTGATTTTTAGTTGTATGTTATATTGACCTTAATTTAGANAAGACAGCTCGGATACAAACAACGAATCAAAATACTCAATCATAACTACAATCCAATTTTAAAACACAATCACTTAAAAACTTTAAAAGACCGAAGAACGGTGGCGTCGGTAATATTTTTGTTTAAAATTCTTAATAACTTCATTAATTGCCCAGATATTTTAAGCCAAATCAATTTTCGTATCAATCCTAAAAAAACAAGAAATAAAAACTTATTTGTTCCCAAAAAATATTCCACCAATACAGGACTCCATTCTCCTCTAGTCCGCATGGAGAACCTGGGTAACTGGATCACCTGCAACACCGATCTTGATCTGTTCTGCCGTTCCGTCGAATCTTTTAGGGCCCAGCTACATTCGTTGGAAACCTTAAATTAGTTTTTTTTCCTTTCCTATGAGTGGCAAATCATTATTTGCAATATTTTAGTATATTAGATATTAAGTAGTCTTAATGTTATTATTATTACAATTATATTATAAGCTAGGGCAAAATATTGTAAAATGGGTAGATCCCGTAAATTCAAATAATAAATAAATAAAATAAACTGACGACAAAGTTGGGACTTTAACGCGCACTTTTTTGGGCCCTAAAGCCAATAGATCTAGGAAAACGCTAATTTTGCAACGCAAAGAAAAACAAAAGGAGCGTGCTATTTATACTAGGTACTCTAATTCAAACACATCCTACCCAACAAATTTGGTGGTTCAGAATTTCATATCAACCGCATTAAAAGGAACCTATTAACAATATCACACATGGATCAGTGATCATAACAACTATACAGCGTGTCCCGAAATGACCGGTCACTCCCCCTAAGTTTTGAACGGCTTGACATTTTTGAATTTTGAAAAGCTCTGGGATAGGAAAAGGTCTAAGGCCAATTGAATGGTTATGGTGAAATCCAAGTTCGACCCCGGAAGTCACTTTTAATGACAAAGAGTATCGATTTCTCAAGAAATTTAAATGAAATGGAACGAATATTTTTTGTTCAAATAATAGTACAAATACAAAAAGAAAACTTTCCTTTTCATTTTTTTCAAATAAATGATCAGGGGCGAACCTAGAGGGGTCTAAATTTAAATTTTGTTAAACCCTGTATAACGGTGTTTGTTTTAAGCTTTGCTGTAAAAGTCCTCTCTCTGTGTTCCAAAAAAGGTCTCTCATCCTTGATGGAACCATCAAGGGTGTACATTTTTATTTTCATCAATGAAGTAAGAGGACAAAGTCAAATCTCATTTTTCTCGCGGAAGTTAAAAATAGGCCGTTTAGAAAACGGCATGGGGTAGAAAGTCTGAAGTAAGGTAGTTATTTAGGACAAACAGTGATAACTAATCTAAATTAGGAAACCTTTTAATGAAAAAAGAAAAACATTCACATTCCGGATTGTTTCACAGCGAGGTCAGAGGAATGAGAAAATTTCAATGCAATTACATAACACCAGTTTTAGATACAAGTTATTTATTTCCTATGTAATTGCATAGAAATTTTCTCATTCCTCTGGTCCAGTTTTGAAAGAAATGAAAAGGTTATTTTTTTCTTTTTTTCGCTAAAGGGTTTTCTTAATTAGGTTAGTTATCGCTGTTTGTCCTAAATAACCACCTTACATCATACTTTCTACTCCATGCCGTTTTCTAAACGGATTATTTATAACTTCCGGGAGAAAATGAGATTTGACTTTGTCCTCTACGACACTGATGAAAATAAAAATGTACGCCTTTGATGGTTTAGGTACATCAAAAACTTTTTTAGAACAGAATGAGGGGACTTTTATACATCAAAGCTTAAAACAAATACTGTTATACAGGGTGTGACAAAAGTAAAATTTGGACTCCTGGACTCCTCTAGGTTTACCCTTAATTATTTATTTGAAAAAATTAAAAGGAAAGTTTTTCCTTCTTGACTTAAACATTAATTAATTATTATATGATGTAATATTTGCTTTCTTAGAAATAGAAACATATTAAAACATGTTTGAACAATCAACCACGTATCCCGGATTTTATTTCGGGGGGGGTCATNAGGGTGTTTTACCATATATAGTGATTGTATCAAACCTTTTCAAAAATATCGGGGGGAGGTTTGAACCCTTAAAACCCTGTTCCTGAGTTTGGTGAAAATTGGCAATCTAACAAAACGACACCGGTAACTTTAATTCTATAACTCTTACTACTGGGAATTGTAGATCTCAGTGGGAAAAATGCCAACCCAAAATGTACACACAAAGTTTTAAGGCATTTGCGACAAAATTTAGGAAATTTAACCTTGCTTTTGCCAAATTTGATAAGTGAATTAGAAATTTGGCCTAAACTCAAAAACGGTTTGATCGTTTTTAGTTTTGATAACTATATTAGACTATGATATTGGTTGGTACAGAGTACAGACAACACCTATCACATACAAACACACAAATTTCTGATTTTTATGTAGATATGTACATTTACAAGATTTATGTTATGATACTAAAGAAAATCCACTTACAACTTTGAAGAAAACGAAAGTACGTACCCTATACATATCTATAAAATTTGTAATAGGTAGGTACATTTCAGTATTAGAACATCCGACACTGGTTTTCACAGTTTCATTTCAAAGAATTCTAATTTTTCATTTCGATGGTAAACATTTTAAAACACACCAACAAAAAATATTAACGAATTACAGTGAAATGACTACTTACTGATCATGATCACTGACCACTGACGGAAGACGGACGAATCATTACCGAGATTACGAGAAACAAGAAAATAGTACTTAGATAATAGATATACATTTTACAATCATTTTGCAATTTCCCATTGATGCATTTTCCAACCATCCGAAAATGCATTCTCGTAAATAATCAAATATTATTCTGGCCGTGATTTTGTAACGACGTAAAATTTATTCCTTATGACATATCTACATGTACAAAACTGAAATAAAATCTTCTATTTTACAGAAACTAATTATTATCACGTGAAAACGCCTCCGAAAGTCATTTGTTGATTAAAAATTAATAGCTAAGTAATAATAAATTATGAATATTTTTTCAAAATTCCATAATAATAATTAAACACAAAAAAGACGCTTGTTGATTATAAAACTTTGTGCTCGTTGTATTTTTTTTTAATTTTAAAAAATGAAAAAAACCGTTGACTGATAAGACTGATGATTGTTGATTGAGTTATCAATTCAATCATAAATTCATTAGAAATCTTTTTATTTTCAAATTTAATTTTACGTGATAAAAATAAGTTTGACTGTTTTTAGACTCAAAAAGTGCGAGTAATAAAAATTGATAAACGTTCATTATTGAAAATAACTAGTGATCTGTAGACCTCACTCACTTAAAATGGTCAACATTTGGCCCCAGATGGTTATTAGTTTTTGGACCCAATACGGTCCGAAAACTAATCAGCTAATTATATAAATGTCCATTCTTTTGTTTGCCGGTAAACAAAAGGAAAATTGAGGTGTTAAAGATAGACCTTCATTTACTTTTATTTCGTTCGGTAAATAATCTGTATACATAAATATGCAAATAACTACTTGTTATTGTTATTATTTTAAATTACATTTAATTAGATCACGAGTTATATCTTTTTTTAGTGCATGGTTGGTAAGTTATTTCCAAATTTAAATTGCATGATCACAACTGCGGACTTATCCCTAGGGATAAAACTAAAAATTACATTACTATAGTGGTTCTGTGAACTGTAACTGTCGGGCTAGTCAGGCCCGTATCCAGGATTTTTTTTTTGGGGGGGTCATCTAAAGGAAAAATCAGACCTTTTCAAAAATTTCGGGTGTGGGGAGGGTTGAACCCTTAAAATCCAGTCCTGGATACGATCCGTTCGGTCAACTAGTGGTTCCTGGAACTATAGAACTGATTTATTTAAATAAATAAATCTCACACATAATGTCATCAAAATCAGCGAAGGTGTTAAAGATAAACAAATTTTATCGTGTTCAAACTAGAGCTCTCTCCGTTCGAAACTATAATTAAACTATGCTAGTATACAAGACCTTGATGTAGCCAGCGTCTATGGTACGTTGAATACACCAGTTCCCGTTCGATCACTGAAGTTAAGCAACGTCCAGCGAGGATATTTCATGTGGGTGTCCACGTGCGTTCGCGCCCTCGTGATGCTGGCTATTTTTCCGGCCCAACCCAGGCAGGGTGAGGTCAATGTGAGTAGCTGATTTGCAAGTTTCCATCGAATGGAGCGTGAAACCCCCGTCTTGAATGACCAATAGGTGTTGAAGAGATGTTAAGCCAATTTTTTTTTAAAAAAAAGACCTTGATGTAACTCTACTAATCGTACAGAGCTGGCCAAGGTCCTAGTCGAATGGGTAAAAAATAAACTTCTGCCTAAAAAATATTATAGAAATTTGTAGGCATGCATTCATACTCTTCCGACGCGAGACTTTTATATTTTAGAACGCGTTCGCATTGTGATAAATACTGAATACCACGTTTTTCTTTCTATTTTTACGTCCTCCGGATAACATGATTTCTGAAAGGTCTTTAGAGAGTTTGAATGGTCTCTATGCTTATTATGTAACAAATACGGCCCTCTTTAGTGTATTTAATAATTACTGCTGCCCTGGTGCCCTGTAACATTACCTTTGGCCATTGGTAGTTATAGAGTATCTTAACATTTTTTGGGGGATTGGGAGACTCCGAAACATAAAAAATAGTGTGGCCGGTGGGGGATGTTCATTTTTGAAAAACTATGATCTTTTGGATAAATAAAAATATCAAATAAACAACATTTTATAAAGAGAAAAGTAAAAAAAATGAAAAAACCATAAAGACAATGTAGATTCATTAAATAGTTATTATATTAAACTTTTATCTATTACTATCTGTTTCACCGGTGCTTCGCTACGATTCTTATATTGCTTTTTTCTTTTTCAAGGACAATGGAAATTGAGGGGGGAGTATTGGTTTGTGTCCACCCTGTATTTTACAACCGTAAAAACCAAAATTTAAATGTTTCGTCAGGCTCCTTAGGGGCACGGTCATTATGACATTTTATAAATTTTATATTACTCCTTCCCGGTTTTGAACTCGTAACGCTGGAATCGTTGGCCATACCTAATCCATACTAATATTATAAATGCGAAAGTAACTCTGTCTGTCTGTATGTATGTTACGCTTTCACGCTTAAACTACTGAACCGATTTTGATGAAATTTGGTATGGAGATAGACTAAACTTTAGGAAAGGACATAGGCTACATTTGGGGTTGAAACTATAAACGGCCATGCCTCTAAGGCGCCAAGCGAAGCGGGCGTATCCGGCTAGTTTTAAGATAATGGAACGTGATTGTCGGTTTTGGTGAATAAATTTGGGCGTAATTCGAAATCGGCTGGACATATTTTAGTTCTGATAATTTTTCCTGGGTCGTAGATCATGATTTCTGGGGNGGTCCATTCCCATCAATTTTTCGCTATCTGCTACCGTTTGGACTGTGGTATTGTAACAGACAACCCCTTATACATTAGGTACATACATACAAATTTTTGATTTTTATATTAAGATTATCCAAGGAAAGCGTTTCGAGTTAATAGATGCTATAAAAAAAAATGTCCAAAATTTCTGCAGGATTACAATACTTTATCTTCTATAGGAAGTGAAAGTAAAAACGAAAAAAGAAAACATCATAAAATGCTTCATTTTGGGTCATTTGATGGCGGAAATGCATTGCATCAAATAGAGAATACTTCGAATTCGACATCACAAATTTGGAGGATTAGACGTCTCCGTGGCAGAGTGCGCATCACACTCGGCTTGCACCAAGGAGGTTCCGGGTTTGATTCCTGGACGGGTCAAAAATTTGATGAAGGTTTTTTCAAATTTTCTACTTGATCTGGTTGTGATTGGGGCTAACTCAGCCTCCTGAGGACAATTGAGTAGCTATGGTAATAGCAATAAGTGGTAGCATTATAAGGAAATTGTTAAAGTGTAGCTTAGGCTTAGTGATATTGGAGTGATAGTTGAGAATACCTTGTAATGCTATGATGCCCACAAACACTGTGACATAATAACACAAATAAATATACATTTACAATTTGGAGGATTATACCACCGCAACCCGTTTTACAGCACCAGTCCGTGTACGTTCTTGACGGAGAGTACCTAGGTAGGTACCTTCTTCTTTACTAGATAGGTGTATGGTTTTATCTTGCACAGTGATAATAACAGGTAGAGTAGGTACATAATTTCATAATTTTATTGATAAATAATGTGAAAATGGGAGGATCTTATTTAGGTAGAATCTTATCTTTCTAAATGTTGTTTACAAAGTATTTATGTAGTGCGCTCTGGTGTATTATTTGCGAACTATTTGAACTTTCCAATACTATATTTTACAAAGATAGGAGATTCCGTGATTTGAAACGTTATATTTTACGGGATGATTATTAGATTATTAGGCCGTTACTACCGTTACACCGTTTGGGGGGTAATCCTTTTTCGGAGATGTTTTCCGAATTTCCAAAAATATCTAAAAGTCACTGAGGTAGGGAAATCTGAGGAAAATTAAAAACGATCTTTTGAAATTAGCCCCATATTGCATAAAAGACGTGGTATGATTTATTTTTCGGTATTTTTTTAAAAAAAGTTTTCTTATCTATAAAAAAAAACACATTACAGTGGGCTGAATTACGATGTCGAGTTTTCAATGCCAAAACACGTTTGAGATCCTCAGAGGCCAATTATCTTGATGAGTTTCAGGCATTGTTCGCTTGTGTGTCTCGCGTCTGTTTTTCTGTGAACAAGATATCTCTAGATCGGTAAACAAGATATCTCAAGATTCATATGTACGTCAATTTGGTTTTGCACCTGTTCAATTGTTTTTATGAATCCTGCCTAAAAAGAAAATGGAACGGTAAGAGCTTGCAATTTGGTGCATATTCAAAATGTTCATATTTATTTTGTGCATTAAATGCGCTATGACACTTTTATTTGAAGTACTCTTTTACTATCTACAGTTGACAGTTTTTGCTGCTTTTTGGCGGATTTCACAAATAAAGAAAGAACGGCAAGTGCCAGAGTCACTGTTTTGGCAATCCTTTTTAGTTTGGGTTATCCGATTTTACAAAAATATCAAGGAGTCCATGAGGGAGGGAAATTTAAAAACGATCTTTTGGAGTCGAAAGAAGACGGTCTCCTAATACAGAAGAACCCTAAAACAATGTTCAATGTTCATGCTGTCACACAGAGGAGAAATACTGTATGTCCCAGAAGTCCTAGTGAAGGCATTGTATCTTTTGAATGGTTTGGATTTTTTGACATCTAATTGATCGTAGGGATAGAAAAGGGGCCATGACCATTCGATTGGTGACAGTAAAATCCAGGTTCGATTCTCGGAAATGGCATTTTTGAACAAAAGTTTATACTTTATATAGGTTTCTCACAGGAAGTTTAGATAGAATGGTATCAATTTTATATTTTAATTTAATAAAAAAAAAAAAAAAAAACCACACC
>CM022878.1:1563639-1573911 GCA_012654025.1 Pachypsylla venusta | reverse complement strand
ATCTCTACAGCTTTTAACAAATTAGGTATCGTACCTCGATAAACATTGCATTAAAAAGAACTGCCCAGGACTCGAAACCCCAGTCCCTGCATTACGAGTCCCTCCCTCTCCAAATTTTCTATTAAGTATATTGTGCGATTGTGCCCAAATAAGAGGGCTATATTCGCGCATGATTTCAGTATACCTAGGGTGACAATACGTCCCTCTTTGGAGACCCTGGTCCCGCTGTCTCCAGCAATAGCTTGGGAACGCTAAAATGTCCCGCTTTTGACCAAAGCAATGAACATGTCCCGCTTCTTGGTGAAACTAACTTTTTAAAAATAAATGCTTGCGTTAGAGAAAAATCCGCTCCGGACGGAAATCAAACCGGCTACCTAGGTTGAAAGTTAGAAGCGCTACCTCTCAACCACGAATGCTTATAATGCTGAGTATTAGGGTAGTGTACCTACTTTATTTAGAAGATCGAGAAAGAAAAAATACTTCGTTACCCCCTGCTGAAGAAAATTTGTTCTGCTGACAAATATTAAGAGAATGGATAAGTTAAATATTAGATAAGTTCTATCTATCTTGTTAATTTTTGTATGTCATTAACACTAATAAATATTAATAATGGCACCCATATACATTTCCCCTCCGCACCACCCCTCCAAAAAGAATCCGCGCCCCCTTCCCAAAAAAAGTTACCGCGTGCGGCCATTGCCCCAAAAAAATCTAGTCACCCTAAGTATACCATATCCCCAGTCGTCTTTTGGAAGCGATTACTATAATTCTGGTGTTCCTGGAGTTAGTTTTGATGTTCATAGTAGCGTCAGATTGTGCGCAAGGCAGTGCGCCAGGCCAAGTTCCAAGTCAAGCCTGGTGACTGCAGTGTGTATGTTTACACGAACTATTTCATGCTATTTCCGACCCCCCTACATCTCCGGATCCGGTGAAGATATGAACACGATATTTGGTAATTATTACAAGGTCCCATACTTAGATTTACTGTGTTAGAATGGAGGTTGCACATGCAAGGGTAACGGAGAAAAAAGGTTCAATTTACACAAAATCGAAACATTTCCAATTGGTTTAAATATGTTAGAGGCCAAGGATAATATTATTTGATAATGTTCAACCAATAAAAGTTTGGTTTATAAAAAAGTCAGTCTAAATTAAAATTTCCAAATTGATCACACAAAATTGTGTTCCAATATTCAATAAAATACGCAGGTATTTTGTACTAGTTTCATTCCAATGATACTATCATTACAAAATAAAGGTTCTGTCAAACTGAGAGCGCGAGCGGTCCGCGATACTTTTGAAATTCAATACCCATGGTATGTATACTGGTGGTATGTATACCCCGACCTATATGCATACCACCCTGTAGAAAAAGAAGAATTATTTCTAAATGTTTTGATCTTGAATAGAAAGTCGATGACCAAATCATGAAAATTCTTAGAATTAAAAACATTGCAGTTTTTGAAAATATTTCTGGCTTAATTTTTATAAATTGAAAAATCGGTCAACGCTATAAGGAGCAAAAGTGCCACCCACAGTGGATGAACTTATTTTTCAACACGATTTTTTTTTTTAAATTTAATTTGACTTAACGTTTCTTTAACATCTATTGGTCATTCGAGACGGAGGTTTTACCTTCCATTCGCTGGAAACTTGCAAACCAGTTACCCACATTGACCTCACTCAGCCTGTGTTGGGCCGGAAAAATAGCAAGCATCACGAGGTCGCGAACCCACGACGAACACCCACATGGTACAACCTCGCTGGACGTTGCTTAACTTCAGTGATCGAACGGAAACTGGTGTATTCAACATGCCATAGACGCTGGCTACCCCGATTTTTAAATTCTGTGAACATATCGAATCCGAAAAATATTAAAAACATCTAACAAAAAGATAATGAAATGAAAAAAAAATAATTAAAAATATAATCCATTTTTCATTTTTTTGCTGTAGGTTGTAACATTAGTAGGCTGGTCCATTGCACAGGAATGATGAAATGGTCATAAATCAGAAAGGACATCCTTTTATAACTAACGCAGACAATATGGTGGTAGAATGAAATGAGAATGGCAAAGATCTTAACAAATCCAATCAGAGAACTAATAATAATATGTACGAATGAAAGTGAGGTATAGTTTTAACTTCACGATTTTTCTCAAGTCATTGTATTAGTTTAAGGTTAAGATTTAAGGGATCATTGATTAAACAAAGAGAATTATCCACTCGTTGTTCAAAATTCACGAATATAAAAATAAAAAAATATTCAAATATGTCGACTCCGCCGAGATTTGAACTCTGGGACTCCTGAATGCACTGATGATCATTAAACCACAGAGGAATACACAAATGAAAATGTTTGAAGATGGATATATAAATTTCTATCACCTGTCCCGTCTTTCTATCTTATGCATTTCTGTTCACATCTTATCTTCATTGTTCCACGGATTTTAATTAGTAAATCAGTGGCGGTCATTATATGAGTTTGGGGGATTATAACACACAGGGACGGACAATCAGTTAAACGTATGAATTTGAAAAATTTATATCTCCTGTTCTGTTCATCCTAGAGGGGTCTGGTCAACGGCATTGTAATCCAAATGACGAGAAATTTTTTTTATACTTTTTTTTTCAACGCAATCAAATTTCTGAAGATATTGTTTGGCCCCAGTAAGATGGAGCAATTTGCCATACATCAAATGTTGTTTTGAACTTTCTCCAGCAGATTTCCAGGCCGACTGATTTCCTTGCGCAGTGACATCCCCTGGCCGCCCCGATCTCCAGACTTATCCCCCAGTGATTTTTTTTCCTGTGAGGATATCTTAAAGGAAGGATATCTTATACCAAGACAAACCGAGAACTCTTGAGGAATTGAAAGAAGCTATTCGAAATGAAGTCCACCGGATCCAACGGGACATGTTGCAGAACGTATGGAGGAGTTTGGAGGAAAGGCTGGACGAATATATCGAAAGAGACAAACCGAGAACTCCTGAGGAATTGAAAGAAGCTATTCGAAATTAAGTCAACCGGATCCAACAGGAATAGTTGCAGAAAGTATGGAGGAGTTTCGAGGAAAGGCTGGACGAATGCATCGAAAGAGACAAACCGAGAACTCCTGAGGAATTGAAAGAAGCTATTCGAAATTAAGTCAAAAAGATTGGATAGGAATAATTTTTTCACATCTCATGCAGCACGATCTCCATCCCCACATTCCTTACTCAGGCTCTCTTCAATGGTATATTTTTCCGGTGTAAAAGATTGGATAGGAATAATTTTTTCACATCTCATGCAGCACGATCCCCATCCCCACATTCCTTACTCAGGCTCTCTTCAATGGTATATATTTCCGGTGTAAAAGATTGGATAGGAATTATTTTTTCACATCTCATGCAGCACGATCCCCATCCCCACATTCCTTACTCAGGCTCTCTTCAATGGTATATTTTTCCGGTGTAAAAATTTTGGATAGGAATTATTTTTTCACATCTCATGTAGCACGATCCCCATCCCCACATTCCTTACTCAGGCTCTCTTCAATGGTATATTTTTCCGGTGTAAAAATTTTGGATAGGAATTATTTTTTCACATCTCATGCAGCACGATCCCCATCCCAACATTCCTTACTCAGTCTCTCTTCATTGGTATTCTTTATGAAAACTTTACCTACTTTATGAAAGGTCTAAAATGACAGCATTCTTGGGACCTTTGCCACGCTCTACCACTGTTCAGGTATAAAATACTAGAGCCCATTATATATTAGCCACGAATCCACTACTGTTTCACACACAACTCTTCTTATCTCTGCTTTTCTTATCTGAATAGTCTATCTAGAAGTAGATATAATAATTTATAACTTCTGAGTTCTGAGTCACATTGGTCAGTGTGCATATCTTGCTTCTCCCAAACCAGATATCAGAATATTCCTACTGAATAATAGTCATCTACGGTCTGACGCGACGTCTTCATTAACATTCCCTTACTGATACCAGTGTCTCTGATAACGTCAGCTCATGCGTCAGCTCCTCAGAATCTACTAAGGGTTCCCTCACAATCCTAGGATACCAGATACTGGTATCCTACTGAATAATAGTCATCTACGGTTTGACGCGACGTCTTCATTAACATTCCCTTACTGATATCAGTGTCTCTGATAACGTCAGCTCATGCGTCAGCTCCTCAGAATCTACTAAGGGTTCCCTCTCAACGCTTCCTTAAAAGACATTCTACGGAAAGACCAGATCATGGGCGTAGGAAGTGGGGGGGCAGGTGGGGGCAGNGAAAATCTCAGTTGCAAAGAAACACATCTTTTAAGCTTAACGTGAATTTAACATCTAACTTCATTCGGGACGGGGTTTTTCACTTCCATTCGCTGTAAACATACAATCCAAATTGACCTTGTGCTGAGATGAGCCAAAATTAAAACGCCACGAACCTCCGCGTAATCTACAGTGTGTTTATGAAGTCGGCGGCCACCCTTATAACTTTTTTACTATTCAACCTAGAATCCCTTGATAATGGAAAAAAATTTTGAGAGGTATTATACTCAAAATGTGGGGGCGGCCCCAGGAGGTCTACTTTAAAATCTTAAATGGAATGACCATATTTTTAGTTGCTATATTAAACGATATTTATGTTAGATTTTTTTTGCCGAAAACATACAAACTTTATATCAAACCAAACCAAAATGGCGGCCAATTAAAGTTAGCCATTAAACCATGTTTGGGAACCCCTGATAACTATGATATGCATAGTATGCTTCTGATAACTATGCGGAACATCAAGGAAAAGGTAGGTCACTAGTAAATGATTACTTAGATAACGTCAGATCAGTACAGCCTATTCTTCTTTTACTATCTTACAATTACTACTACTACTTTTACTACTCAACAGAAATACAATGTTGAGTAGTAAAAGTAGTAGTAGTTCCACATAGTTATCAGGCCATACTATGTCTATCATAGTTATCAGGGGTTCCCAAACTTGCTTCCATGGCTAAATTTAATTGACCGCCATTTTGTTTTGGTTTGAGAGAAAGTTGGTCTGATTACATCTAAAATAAAGGTCGTTTAATATAGCAACTAAAAAAAAAAATGGTCATTCCATTTTTTGGAGGCCCTCCCAAATTTTGAGTACCTCTCAAAATTCTTTTTCATTATCAAGAGCTGCATGTAAAATTTCAAATTTCTAGGTTGAATAGTTAAAAAGTTCTAAGGGTGGCCTCCGATTTTATGAACACCCTGTATAATAGGAACTGATGTATTCAACGTGCCATTGACGCTGGCCACCTTTCTCCCTGATATAGAAATGCCTCCGTTTTGATTAAGTTTCAAGTTTCACCCCACCCGCCTGAGTATTTTACAATAGTGTCCATTACCCCATTAATTATGGCTACCCACGACATATTTATATTTGTTTCTTAGTCGCTCGCGTGGCACCCTAAAATACATATTTTGTTAAAATGTCCGTTTTCAACTTTAGATTAGCTACATAAATACCAAAATATGATTTTTTACGGTTTCCGCCCCTAAACGTTAACAATGAAGCGCGAAGAAGTGGTATTGGTATTGCATAAGGGCGGGTGGGGGGGTATATCCCTCTGTTCCCTCTCGAGGTTCTGCCACTGCCTCAGAAGGTTGTCCTACTGGAAATTCATTCATTACAGTACTTTCTTTGTATCTAACAAACATCAGAATAGAAAGTAATCTTGTGAATGAGTGGACTGCCATCTGATTAGTTCCATCATGCTGATGATGCTTAAAATAATTCCGGTTGTCCTACTTCAAATTCATTCATTACAATACTTTCTTTGTTAGAAAGTACCTAACAAACATCAGAATAGAAAGTAATCTCGTGAATGAGTGGACTACCATCTGATTAGTTCCATCATGCTGATGATGCCTAAAATAATTCCGGTTGTCCTACTGGAAATACATTCATTACAATACTTTCTTTGTTAGAAAGTACCTAACAAACATCAGAATAGAAAGTAATCTCGTGAATGAGTGGACTGCCATCTGATTAGTTCCATCATGCTGATGATGCCTAAAATAATTCCGGTTGTCCTACTGGAAATTCATTCATTATAATACTTTCTTTGTTAGAAAGTACCTAACAAACATCAGAATAGAATAATTCATTCATTACAATACATTCTTTGTTATACTTTCTTTATCTAACAAACATCAGAATAGAAAGTATTATCTTCACTATAATTATCATCACCCGGAAATAGAATTCTGTGACATTTGGTCAAACATTATAATGAACAAAGGAATATTGAAAAATATTTTGGCATTCTGATAAGGGGAGAAGACCCCCTAGGGGGATATATGACACATCTTTTGTCGTTAGTAGACTGAGTAAGACTCAAATAATAATTAAATAACCTTTTTCATATTAAGACTGTTGTTAAGGCGCAACTGAAAGAGGTATGGGTCAACTACATCATTAACAGTGTTTCTGGTGTTTTGTTTTAATTTAATTAAGTTTAAAAAAAGGCTGAAACCTCGTCCACTTTAAGCTTATAACATAAAATATAACGCTTAAAGTGGACGAGGTTCCATTAACCTGCATCCATTTGGATCAGTCGCTCGTAGTAGCGTGAGCATGGTAGTCGCTTCCAAAAAAACAACCGGGGTAAAACGTAAGTTCTAAAATTGTAAATATTGTATTGTTTTGGAGCTTCAGAGATAGAGAAGAAAAAATATACTACGAGTATATGAGATAGTATAGTAGAAGGAAGCAGGTGGTAAGGGGCTGTAACCACCCAAGGAGACGGAAGTGATGCCCTATCCATCCGGAAGCAAGAAAAAAATGAGCAAGGAGACAAAATCACATCATGTTCCTTACCTAAGATACTTTCTACTAGGTATCTACTCTCTGTATCTTGCCAGTACTATATTAGTGTGAATAATTTGTACGCACTTTGGTTTTNAAAATATAATGTCACTGACCACGCCCGACCTTGCTTAACTTCAGTGATCTGACGGGAACTGGTGTATTCAACGTGGTATGATCGTTGGCTTGCTCTTCTTCTCTATATCTATAAAATTCTCCTCTTATACCATGGTGTTTGTCACCCTACCCCTCCAAAACGGCTTAACCGATTTTAATGAAATTTTGTATGTACACTCGGTAGGTCTGTGAATAGGTTTATATCTATTTTTTATACTCCTAAACGGGAACGGCCATGCCTCTAAGGCGCCAAGCTGGAGGCCGTAGCAAAGCACGGACTAGCAGCTAGTTTTATTATGAAATAAAAACAGAAATTTTACAAGTGCGAGTGACCACTTCGCCAATTTGTAGTCGAAGTGACAACTCACACTTGAGTGGAGTTTTAGAATATGGCCCTAGGAGATAAGGCGGCCTTTAGTCCGATGCCGTGTAGATTTGGTACAGATTCCCTCTGAAGTCTATGATCATGATAAAAAAAAGTAATAAAAGGAAATTCAGAAGTCAAATGAACAAACACCGCACGATCTACCAACCGCACATTATTGATTCCAACATAAATTCAAGTAGCAGACAAACTGTGATAAACAAATCACTGTGTCACAAAATAAATCTAAAGTTTAAAATAATAAATCAAAATTATAAATTTGTCATTGTTAAATATATCAGAATCAAATTAATAAATAAAAAAAAGTTTAACAAGCGTTCAGTGTATCTTAAATCTTAAACTAATAATTTCTAGAGTTAGTCCAGTCCAGCATAGTCCATAGGAGTTTGACATCCAATTGAAATAATGTCAGATAGAAACCAATAAATTGACAACTTCTGTAGAGGCACCGAACACAATAAGAAAAAAAAAAAACAAGGGTTCGGTTACAGTTGATCCGACCATCCATTGTAACCGAGTGAACTGTTTTACTAATCGTATATGGCACCTTAAATACACAGTTTCAATAAGGCGGGCCGTAGACAGGGACACCACAAATATTTTAGAGGTTTTAGGCGATAAACATAGGTTCGCTCAGGGCCGTAGACATAAAATCCTGGCCGGGGGGGGATTGCACAGGAGAAATTGAAAAAGGATTCATTTTCATTTCATTTTAGAAAAAAGTGTTTGCAAGTCATGCTATGCGAGTATCAGATAAGAGGTTGTTGACATGTTGATGGATAGAGTTGTCGTGGCAGCGTAGATGATATTAAGGGATTGGCTAAACCTGGACAGAAATGGAGAAGTTATCAGCGGTTAGAGCCACTTGGAGAAGGAAGATAATCAACATTCAATAATATAAGAAAACTTTTGGATACACAAACATTTTTTCTTCTTCTTAATTTGGCTTAACATCTATTGGGCGTTCAAGACGGAAATTTCCCTCTCCATTCGTTGGAAACTTGCAAACCAGGGCCGGAAAAATAGCCATAAGCATCACGAGGGAGCAAACCCACATGAACACCCACATGGTACAACCTCGCTGGACGTTGCTTTTCTTTCGCTAGATTTTTTTTTAATTTGGCTTAATGACTCCTTAGCATCTATTGGTCATTCTAGACGGTGGTTTCACCCTCGTTGGAAACATCCAAACCTGCTACTCACATTGACCTCACCCAGCCTGGGTTGGGCCGGAAAAATAGCCATCAGCATCACGAGGGAGCGAACCCCCGTGAACACCCACATGGTACTTTTTTGGTGGTTCAGTGATCTATTGGGAACCGGTGTATTCAACGTGCCATAGATATTTCTCTTTCTCCTTTCTAATTAGTTACCCAATTTCAATGAGCTCTAAGGATACCAAAACTTAAGAAGACAAGCTTTGAGAACGCTATGGAGCCCAAATTAGATCCTAATAAAATTTCTAAAATTGATTAACTTTTAGTTGATTTTGATTTATTATTTTCAATAAAAAAACTTTGGAATCACAACGAAAAAATACCTTCCCCTCAAAATTTGATATTTTACGTTTCAAAAGGTACGCTGACTCCAAAAATTGAATGAAACAATCAGTTCGTACGCCGTAATGGGCACGCATGCGTTGAAAATTTTGATGGAATAAAATACATAGGTCCCATTCGGTTTCGAATGGTGCCCCGAAACTTGGATACTAAAATTTTAGGCTGCGGACGATTTTTCTTTGGGTTCTACTTGAAAGGTATAATATTTTTTGGGGTGGGGGGAGGCAGGCCCGAGGAGACGGGAAGAAAATGGCGGGGGGGGTCCCCCTAAGGNGGGGGGTCCCCCTAAGGCCGGGATTTCCTGAGAGGCCCGGAGAGAAAATTATCATAAAGAAATTTTTCAAGTTTTTTTCTGAATAATAAATAGGTAAATCACGTTTTGAAAAAAAATTCAAACACACAAAATCTGAAGTTTAGCAAATATGGGACAATGGCTATTCCAGGACACTGATTTTACATTATAGTGCGACCCTTCAGCTTGTACAGCAATCATAAATATTGGTATATTTCGTAAAGAGTAACATCTGGTAATCGAATTATTTGTTGCAAAGAAGCTTCAATGCCTTTTTATATCAACTACGTGAATTGCATACATTCACTATTATTACTGCCCATATTGTAATTTTAGAATAAGAATTATAGAGGTGCCCGTAAATTTTTCCCCTGGCACGGATTTTCTGTCTACAGCCCTGGGGGGGGGAGGGTAACATTGGCATAGTTTTCGGATTCTACATGTTTTGTTATTTTACGACTTATAATTTGGGTCCAATGTAACCTCAGCCTAATGTGTATACCTATCTCTTGAAATGTATGTATCTATCAGAATTGAAAACCACGTGGTATGAACAGTTTTTCAGATTACAATCTGTATTTAGAGATACAATCCAATAATATGATCACGCCCATTGAGTAACATGGCTGTAAGAACACGCCTATCTAAGAAGAGATATCTTAAGGTCATTTTCATAACTGGGAAGGTCACTTCTAGACATTGCTTAATTAGGAGTTGGAGAGATGAGATGGGTACTAGCTACGCTGACTTAGAACAACACCAAACAGTGTCTTTCGGAACACCAGACGCAATTCATATGATTCTGGGCATTGGGGAAACTCTAAATGTTGATGTGAAACCAAGGTTAGTGAGTATGGCACCAGTTCCCGTTCGATCACTGAAGTTAAGCAACATCCAGTGAGGTTGTACCATGTGGGTTTTCATGTGGGTTTGTGGCCTCGTGATGCTGGCTATTTTTCCGGCCCAACCCAGGATGTGTGAGGTCAATGTAAAAATGTAAATGTATATTTCCTTGTGTTATTATGTCACAATGTTTTTGGGCATCATAGTATTACAAGGTATTTTCAACAGTCACTCCAATAT
>CM022878.1:1528246-1558548 GCA_012654025.1 Pachypsylla venusta | reverse complement strand
CCGTTTAGGAACCACTGGTTCAGCTTATTATAACTTTAGACTAGTTACATGATAAAATAATATACCTATGATTGCCTACCGTTTAGGAACCACTGGTTCAGCTTATTATAACTTTAGACTAGTGACATGATAAAATAATACACCTTTGATTGCCAACCCTACGGATTGCCTACCGTTTGGGAACCACTGATTCAGCTTATTATAACTTTAGACTAGTGACATGATAAAATAATACACCTTTGATTGCCAACCCTACGGATTGCCTACCGTTTGGGAACCACTGATTCAGCTTATTATAACTTTAGACTAGTTACATGATAAAATAATACACCTTGCAATTTTAATATCAATCAAAGTAGATTTTATGACTTGTATCAACTACCTTGACATTTTCTGTGAAGTGAGAAAAAAAAAAGTCACTTGGAGGTACTCTGGCAGCGTTGGTAGTCATTATCCAGATAGTAATGGTGTCGGTAGAGGATATCAGATAGAAGTAGGTGATCGAATGAGCTACCCACCTCATGTCAGTAGCAGACATATTGTATAAAAAATGAAACTTCGCGCTTTTACTTATTTTTTGAAACACTTTTCAATTCTTGAATTTTAAGTCCCGAGTGGATTAAGACGAAGGTGCCCGAGTGAATCCGAAAGTAACTCTTTTCGAAGCCATCAGTGATGGCATATCGTTAAAAAATATATCGATATATCGAATTTTAAATTTAAATATATCGACGATATATATCGTCGGTTTCAAAGGGACAAGTAGGATCCCCCAAAATAGCAAACTTCAAGTAAAAAAAATATTACTTCAAATTTTATCGCTATATTAAGAACATTGAAAAAAAAACCTAAATTAGTGTACATATTAAACGATATATCGTGAAAAATATATCGATATAATATATCGATAATACATCGGAAGAAAATATATCGATTTATATCGATATATCGTGCCATCCATAGGTAGAAAATCAGAAATAAGGTTGTTATTTAGCAAACAGTATTAGAAAGTAACTTAAGTATGGAATAATTATATCATAAAATAACAAATATTAACTGTCACACTTCTTTTACAGGGGTATCAGAGGCGGAGATAGAGGGGTCTGAATTTTTATATTATAATTTCTAATAAATTACAAATTTATTGTAATTTATTTTAGGGTGTCAGAGGAATGAGACAGTTTCAATACAAATATTGTAGGTTCAGAAAAGAATTATTTACTGTGTATTTGTATTGACAATTTCTTATCTGAAAGAAATGAGAATAATTTTTTGCTGAAATGTTTTCTTATTTTTTTGCTAAAATTTCCATATTTAAGTTACTTTCTACTGTTTGTACAAAATTATAACCTTACTTCAGGTTTTCTACCCGAAAACGCCCTTTTTATAAACGCCTGATTTTAACATCCTGAAGAAAAATGAGTTTTTGACTTTGTCAGTTCACAACTATGATAAAAATGAAAATGTGAACTTTTGATGATTTCAGTGGTGAGGCAAATTTATTGTAACACACTAATTGAACTTTTACATCGAAGCTTGAAATCGGGGCCGTTGGGCCGTTATACAGGGTGTAACCAAATAAAAGGTCAGATCCCTCTATTTCCGCCCGTGATTATTTTTATCAAAAAATTTAATCCAACTTTTGCATTAAAAAAGAAGATTGTTACCATTCCATTTAAAATTCTTGCGAAACCAAAACATTTGTTAAAAAATGTCACTTCCCGGGGTAGGAACCTGGATTTCATTATCACCAACCGAATGGCGCCTTTTCTATCCCTAGAACCAATCAAAATTCAATAATTCCAAGTCATTCAAAAGTTACAGGTCCTCCGCTAGGACTTCTGGGACATACTGTATATGTGTATATGAAAATGCAACTCAAAAGCCTTGTTGTTTGCTGCTAAAGTTTTTACTGGTATCATGTACCCTTAGAAGCATAGCAATCACTGGAATATACTGACGTCACTAACATAATAATATTGAAGAGTTGCTTTCCTCGATCCGTGAGGATAAAGTATCACCTATTTTCATTATGGAAGATTTGTGGAAAAAGCATAACTTTGGTGCCGTTGGATGTGAACGGTTCCAGAGTTATTTAGTGAGAAAGCTATCTAGCAAAACGTTAAGCAGGGCCCATACTTATGTTGCAAATGTTGTACAACAAATGTTGGGCAACACGCAGCATCTACACTTAATTTTTAGTGTGTACCTATAGTTGTGTTGTTTTCACATAGTTGAATTCAGATCTTGTGAAAAAGGATTGTTTGCCTTTTTAGCTCTTAATTTTTTTACAATATTTTTAAAATAATCAAAAAATGAGTGAGGAAGACATTCTTATAACTGCTGCCGCCGCTTTCCACTTGGAAGCAAACTTGGCGAAATCGTATGCCAAGGAGGTTTTGGATAAGACCGAGTCTTTCTTGTGAAGAAATAAATACAGTACAGCTGACTTCATGAAATATTTGATCTTAGACGATGTTGATGAATTGAATTTGGAATACAGGTGTTATGGATTCAAGAATATTTTTGGAATGACAAGTTGCGACTTTGAAGAATTATTAAGAAATATTGCATCTATAATATCAAAAATGTCAATGTTTGTGGAAATATTTTGAAATGTTCCACCTTCTATGGAAACATGCAAGTTGTGTTGCAATGTTGTACAACATTTCCAACATAACTGTGGACTCTGCTTAAGTTTTCAACGCCAAGAAAAACAAAACGAGCGACCTACAATTTATGCTAAAGCGCCAAATTTGTTTCATTTACAACATTGTGTTACAGATTAATGGTTGTCTGATTTTTGTTTCACACTGTTGGCCTGTTAGCATATTATTTATTTATATATTTCTAATTTATGTTTGGTTTATTATTTCTCTGAAGGTTCTTCACGGAAGGCAAGCCCCTTCCCTCGCAGTTAATGTGGCCGCGGTAACACTATCACTCCAATCTTAAGTCGTGCCATGTCGGAATATATCTTTTTTTTTTAGCAGAATTATTTAAGAAATGCATCTTACCTATTGGTGTATGCATTGTGAAAGAAATGCATTTCTGGATTAGACATAATTGGATAACCTCCTTTAATGTTTTTGTTGGTCTTATTTGTGTTACTCATACTAGCTGTTTGCCGGTGCTTCGCTACGGTTATAAAATTCAACAAAACTTTCGAGATAACGACATCAAAGTTTCTCAAGTATGGATTTTTGGTGGAACTGACCCTCATCAGAGTGAGCACGGCTCCTAATCAGAACATTCAATACTTTACACAAGGATATTACTTTTTGTACTGCGGAACAATTTTTTATTGAATTTCAACTTTCTCGCTCATCCGCTCATCCCGAAGTGGTACTTCTCAATTCCGATTTTTTGGTTGTGAAAACCGTCCATAAATCCGTCAGAAACCAGAAAATTTCAATTTTTATATTCGCATATCCTGCTTAAAATGAGAACGGTAATAGCTAGAACTTTAAACTTGTTGCCTATTCATATCAATTTCATACAAGAAATTGAAAAATACAACTTAGGCTGAAGTGTAATATATTGTTGGCCGCTAATTAGAGGTTGAAGGCCGTTTTTTGGCGGTTCTACATAAAACCAGAATGGAAAGAGCTAGAACTTGAAATTTGGTGCCTATTCATTTCAATTTTATACAGGAAATTGAAAAATACAACTTAGGTTGAATATTGTAATATATTGTTGGCCGCTAATTAGTGGTAGAAGGCCGCTTTTGATAGATAAGGAAAGTCGAGTGATGCTCACACCACATTTTTATAGATAAGGAAGGTTGTGTGCTGTCCACACCACATTTTTATAGATAAGAAAGATCGTGTGATGTTCACATCCGATTTTTGTTAGCCACCCTTTAATCTATTGATATTTATATCTTGGTTGTACAAAAATCAAAAAGAAATCAACAAAGGCTAATTTAATTGTGCACAAATTTGCTCACCAGACGATTAGGTCTTTTGAGTTTCTTGTTTTGTATCCTCCCTCACCCAAAAACCAAAATCTTCTTTCTTTCACAGCAGATGGTGACTTCTTCCAGTCTAGAAAGAAGAATGTTTAAGAGATTAAAATCTTGAAATTTATTTTTTCAATCTCCCACGCTGGCCCCATCAGGGACACGATTAGCTACCCTTAAATTCAAATGTATTTTTCAAGACAGAAAGATTTTATTATTTATTAAGGCGGCCTATGTGTGTCCCACTAATATAATAAAGTAACTGTTTTCCCGTGAGACGTCAAGAAAAGAAAAAAAAATCTACATTTTTTTATACTCTGGGCATCGTAGAGTCAACATCGGCCTGACAATGATAGTCTGAGTACTATCGAAAGCTTGCCACCTTTAAATTTATTCCGAATTGATATTGTCTAATTATTCAAATTATTTATTATTTTACGATTCTCTTTTTTTTAAAAAAATATTTTTTAAAATATTTAATATACATTTTATTTGTTTGGTCGCAGTCAATCGGCTCCAATATAAGCCAAGCCTACGTGTCCCAATCTATTTTTTTTCTTCTAGTTCAGTAATATGCAGTCTGATGATTGCATGTTTTGCTTGCATAATATTATCACTCTAACAACTGGATTTCAGCAAAAACTAATGTGGCTGGCTCCAAAGTTATGTTGGAGACACAGAGCCAACTCAAACACACGTTAGTGTCCTAAGGCATAGCTATAAATATGCTAAAATCATTGTTTAATTCAGAACAATAATGAAAGAAAATATAGAATTCTGCCAATGGGTATCCAAATATAATTATAAGCAAAGATAGAATTTACATTCTTGTACTGTTGATTGCCCACTGCCCCCAGTTTGTATTCTGGTCCGACTTCATGTGACCAGAAAGTATCCATGCGCGGATATAGCCCTCTTGTATTGGGGGGCACATTCTCACAATATAGCTAGTAGAAAATTTGGAGGGGGAGGGACTCAACATCTATTGACGTGGGTTTTACCCTCCAGTCGCTGGAAACTTGCAAACCAGCTACCCACATTGACCTCACCCAGGGCTGGGCCGGAAACCAGAAAAGTTAGGTACGATTAAATAGAAATACAAAACCTTGGTCTAACCAAATTCAGGGAAAACGACAAACCCTTGGTTATGATGCACTAACAATTGGGTTGATCGGTACACTTTTCTGTTATGTAAATATGGTTTTGCTCCGAAGAGGGACATTTTAACTTTGATGTTCGAACGTTGTTTTCGAAATGACCAATTCATGCGCTTCACTGATTTTTTTTCAAGAGCCGCCTTATATTTTGGGTACCTTACATTTCATAAGCTACATTCAAAACTAGAAATTTCTTATCATTGTTATATTTTTTTGATTTTGACTTCTACAAAAAAAAAAAATGTAAAATTCTCTCTGAAAGCCCTTCCCAGTTTGGGTCTTTCATTTGAAATCATCTTAAAAGATTTATTTATATTAAACCTCGTCTTAGGAATTCAATTTCATAAAGTGTCATATTATTCCAACATTTAATAAAAAAATTATCCTTTATCTGACAATTTTTTTTAATAATATTAAGATTGACTTTGTACGGATCTTCTCTCTCCGGTCCGAAAATATCTTTCTGAGAGAGACACAATAAAATTCAGATACGAGGTCTTGAGGAACATCAATTTTCTTATAAATGCCTTTTAACTTTGGGGAACATTTGCAGGGATCATGTCAGGATAGTATGGAGCCTGTTCAATCACTGAAGTCTAGTTTTTCGCCAAAAAATTCTGAACCAGATGCAAGACATGGTCATTTCGGCAAGTTTCGCAGAGAGTCCGACTTTATTTCGGTTGTACCAGTCATTTATGTGTANAATTATCTTTCGAATCCACCTGGCTTTCGCCCCGTTCCTGTCAAAATTTGATACAGTACCGCAGCTTTTGAACTTTCAATTTTTTCTTCCTTCGCCCTGTTCCTGTCAAAATTTGATACAGTACCGCCGCTTTTCAACTTTCAATTTTTTCTTTTCTTAATACATTTTAGGAGTAATTTGCGTTTCAAATTTCATGTTTCTTCGTTTACCCAGCATCCCTAAGAAACTTTGATTAAAGGATAAACAATAAATGCCTAACTGAATCAGCCTAATGCATACCCCAGTTCAATTTGATATCTCTAATACTAATCAAGGATGTTGAACAACGATTACACCTTCCATTCCATTTCATGAGCAAAACTAATTACAGAACGTATCCTAAAACAAATCATTACGATTTCGTTCCAAATTGAAACTGTTTCTGATGAGGCCCATCCATCATTTTTGGTGACAGCTACGAGTATAACCTTTTCTATCATTAATCATAAGTTTGATGTTCCATCAAGTTACCCTTTGATGAATTAGGAAATCGAAAAATCATTAAATAAAACAATGGAGGACTGTTGGCCCAAACAAGTGTTTAAACTCACTCGTCTATTGGACCTGTGAACTGTGAACGACGCATCGACGTCGACATGTCGGATGAAAAATACGATGGCAATTGTCGGATTTTCCCTTAATTTGGAGCAGCCTTGGGAAGTACCCTAACAACTAAGATTTTATTTAATTCTGGATTATTATTATTATTATTGTTTTATTGTGTACAACAACCGGTGGTTGTTGACACATTACAATACCTGAAAAATAGTAAAAAATAATTAGAAAACCTAGATAAATAATATTTAAACCTGGAAAAAATAGTATAAAGATTAGAATAGCTGTAAAAAAAAAATATTAATGATAATAATAAATAAATAAAAAAAACCGTTAATTGATTCAAAGGACGTCTTGTATACAGTACGGGGCTGAATTCAACAGATCATTTTTTTAGCCGAATTTTAAATTCCCTCAGATTTCCCTCCCTCACGGACATGTTGATATTTTTGTAAATTCGGATGCCCCCGTCCAAGAAAGATTGTCCAAACAGTGGAAGTGACGATGGGACCAACGAATGGACATTTCTAGTGTTGTATCCGTGCTGAATAGTTGGATTATACAAACATCTTAGCTTCGATACAAGAAAGAAATTTGTGAAGACCTTTGGTGATGTGTGTTAACATACGGATGAGAGGCATGTCTTTAGGAGGATATGAAAGAGAAAGATTTTCTCAATATCACCCCTAGAGCCCCGAACAGCTTTTTTGGGACCGAATCTCTAAAATCCAAACCACATAACCAATTTTGATGAAATTTAAATCCTGTATAGAGTAACATTTTTTTGATATTTTGAAGAAATTTTGGTTTAAAAATATAAAATACAAATTTAAAAATATAAAAGTCGTCTCATTTTGATAAAATTTGGCAAACTCAATTACCCAAGTACAATATATGATAATTTTTAATATTTTGCAGAAATTTTGTTTTTGGGGCCCCAGTAGGGGCCCACCAATGAAATAATTTTAAATTCGTCTGATTTTGATAAAATTTAGTATGCACAGTCACCCATGTATTATATTTGACAATTTTTGGTATTTCGTGACACATAGGTTTATTTTTAAAATAATACTATCATTAAAGAGCAACTTCAACAGCCGAAGGTTTCTAAATCTTTTTGAAGATAATACTATCTCTAAAGAGCAAAGTCCACCGCCGAAGACTGTAAAATCTTTCAAAATAATACTATCACTAAAGAGCTATGTCACAGCCGAAGGCTGCCAAATCTTATTAAATTAATACTATCACTAAAGACCACAGCCGAAGACTAAAATCTTTCAAAATAATACTATCACTAAAGAGCAATGTCACAGCCGAAGGCTGCCAAATCTTTTTAAATTAATACTATCACTAAAGACCACAGGTGAAGACTAAACTCTTTCAAAATAATACCATCACTAAAGAGCAAAGTCCACCGCCGAAGACTGCCAAATCTTTTTAAATTAATACTATCACTAAAGACCACAGCTGAAGACTAAAATCTTTCAAAATAATACCATCACTAAAGAGCAAAGTCCACCGCCGAAGACTGCAAAATCTTTCAAAATAATACTATATCACTAAAGAGCAATGTCACAGCCGAAGGCTGCCAAATCTTTTTAAATTAATATTATCACTAAAGACCACAGCCGAAGACTAAAATCTTTCAAAATAATATTATCACTAAAGAGCAATGTCACAGCCGAAGGCTGCCAAAACTTTTTTAATTAATACTATCACTAAAGACCACATCTGAAGACTAAAATCTTTCAAAATAATACTATCACTAAAGAGCAAAGTCCACCGCCGAAGACTGTAAAATCTTTCAAAATAATACTATCACTAAAGAGCAATGTCACAGCCGAAGGCTGCCAAATCTTTTTAAATTAATACTATCACTAAAGAGCAGTGTCACAGCCGAAGGCTGCCAAATATTTCTAAATTTATACTATCACTAAAGAGCAAAGTCCACAGCCGAAGACTGTACAATCTTTCAAAATAATACTATCACTAAAGAGCAATATCTCAGCCGAAGGCTGCCAAATCTCTTTAAATTAATACTATCACTAAATAGCAATGTCACAGCCAAATCTTTTTAAAATAAAGGTCAACGTCAGCGGAAAAAATTACAACCATAATATCACTAAAAGACTTCAAACTTTAGAAGAGAAACATCGACATTCGGTAGTAGTCTGATGGAATGATCAAAGCAGAGAAAGTCTAGTACGGTTTTCTCTACCATTTATTTTATTTTGTGTATTCTTATGGGAACTGTTGTTGTCAATGTGTCTTGTGTATTACCTTATCTTCGTTCTTCAAATTATTTTTTACCAATTGCTGGCTCAGGACCAATTCCAAGATCTGCATCCAATGTTCATCCACAGGCTTAATCTCGAACATCATTAATGATATAATGAACCAACATTCTATCTCCCCAACAACTTTATTAATGAATGTTATAAGAACTCGCTGTACACCGAACAGAACATGGTACATCCCGCGGTTGGTTTCCTTAATCTATACGTAACCGATGTATCAGAGTCCTCGTCCATGATCAGTCGGCACTATGCAGTCCTATTGAAAGCGGTAAGTGGGCGGAATTCCCAGGCTGAACGTTAGTACCCGTGGGAGGTGACACAAAATTCAATTAAGTACCACCTCGTTCTATTGAGCTCTCAAACTACATCGCCCAAAGTCCCAAACTGTTCCATTATCAGTTTGGAAACTTTTTTTTTCTTCAATAAGTCTGATGTATTGTCATTTTTAAGCAATATATCACTAAAAAACATACCTACAATTTTGGCTAAGGTTAACTGCCATAGTTGAAAATGAGTGCTTCCCAGACATATGTTTTTTTGGGAGAGAAAAAAAAAACATTTTGACCCCTTTTTTTGATTTTGGCTTAACGTCTCTTTAACATCTATTGGTCATTCAAAACGGAGGTTTCACCCTCCATTCGCTTGAAATTTGCAAACCAGCTACCCACATTGACCTCACCCAGCCTGAGTTGGGCCGGAAAAATAGCCAGCATCACGAGGGCGCGAAACCACGTGGACACCCACATAGTGCAACCTCGCTGAACGTTGCTTAACTTCAGTGATCTAACGAGAACTGGTATATTCAACGTGCATAGACGCTTTATATTTTGACCCCTGACTTGACTCTTAAAATTATGGCCATTACCTTTTCCCTGGAAAACTACAACAACTTGGAAATCACAATAAGCTGAACCTATAAAAGTCCGAAATCTAAATATTTTTAGCAAATCGTGGACTGACTAACAAAGGTCGCATTGATTATAACAATCCGTTTTATTATACAGACACCTTGTATTATTTTTATGAGAGATTTTTTTTTTTTAATTTTGGCTTAACGTCTCTATAACATCTATTGGTCATTCAAGACGGGGGTTTTACCCTCCATTCGCTGGAAATTTGCTAACCAGCTACCCACAATGACCTCACCCAGCCTGGGTTGGGCCGGAAAAAGCCAACGATACGTGGTGTTCCCAAGCGGTCACCCATCAAAGTACTGACCACGTCCGGACGTTGCTTAACTTCAGTGATCTGACGGGAACTGGTGTATTCAGATTACATTCATATAAGATGACCATTCAAATTAATCAAATCACATTAAAACTGTTGTACTACTCCAAAATCAACAAACCCATATCCAAAGATCATCAGTTAAGATCGAAACCAAATAAGAGTTGGACCAAATCAAACTCTAGTGGTGGGGGGTAGACAGCCTCATTGATTGATTAAAATATTAGAAACAAATAAATAATTGATGCAATCAGTGCCGGTCGGTAGATTGATTCATAAAGAAATCAATAAACCTATATGGCCTATGAGTAGGTTTTTTCTTGAACAAGGAGGTCAATAAATCATTATTGTAACCAATAGCAATCTAAATTTGCAATCAGAAATATTTGAGCCAGCGTCTATGGCACGTTGAATACACCAGTTCCCGCTGGATCACTGAAGTTAAGCAACGCCCAGCGAGGTTGTACCATGTCGCGCCCTCGTGATGCTGGCTACTTTTCCGGCCCAACCCAGGCTATAGGTGAGATCAATGTGGGTATAGGTGGTTTACAATTTTCCAGCGAATAGAGGGTAAAATGTTAAAGAGACGTTAAGCAAAAAAAAAAAAAAANATGCCCACGCCTAAGACGAACAGAACATTATCATTCTGGATTGCCATGGTTTGGATTAAAATCACTACCAACTACCAACCCGATTGTCCCCACTCGGGTTGGTAGATTGATTGTGTATATGTTTGAGGGCCAAAAGATCGCAATATTTCTGTTTAAAAGGGAAAGAAATAATTTTTGAAAAGAAGTTGTCATAATTTCTAATATTTTCGTAGCGTTAGGTAGCCGCCTATCATGAGGCTTCCAATTTCCAAAGAGTAACCAATATTTGATCTTGCCAAGGTGTCCAAAAAACCGACATTCCTGATCACCTTGCATCCATGGTAAAACTAAAAAATCTGGTGTGAACATCACACGACTTTCCTTATCTATAAAAAGGAGAAGAAGGTATTGTAGGTAATGGTCTGAAATTTTGCATGTCCAGTTTTCAATGCCAGAACATGGTTTGAGGTCCCCGGCGCCAAAATCTCGAGTTTCAACCATTGGACCGTGTGTTGTGAACCAAATTTCTCAGTAGGATTTGTCGTGTTAAGATTTGTCTATATATATAATCATAATCAACCATCTACATACCAAATTTCGAGTCTCTGGCGCCACCTACTGTTCTCTCTCCTGTCAGGATTCGTGGAAACCGCCCAAAAAGCGGCAAAAGCGCCAACTGTATGTTCCATTTTAATTAAAATTCGAGACGAGCAAAATACATAAAATTGACAGAATGTTGAAGATTTTTTATTTACGTATTTCTATTTAGTCTCAGGATTGGGCATTATTTGGGGGCCCGTGCCCCCCCTCTCAATGGAATAAAAGACACAGTGAATCAGCATTCATTCGATTTTTTAAAGTTTTTTTACGAGAATAGGTTTAATGAAATTTGAAATACACCGCCCGCTTAAAAAACTGGGAGGGAGGGGGGGGAAGGGGCCCCCCGTGCCCTACCCTATATCCGCGCATGTTGAAATAGGTTTGTATTTAAATTGATTATGCTTTCGCATTTAAAGAGTATACTTAATGTAAATAAGGAAGGTTCCTTAGAGCAACATCTTTTTCAATGTATTGATATATTCGACACTGGGCTGACACAATGACAACGTTTTAACAATAAATTGGTAAAACCAATTTAAAAACCCTCCTCTGGATTGTTGACAGTCCCATCATTAAGGACCTAATGATCAAATATCTTCATCAAGATTCATGGTACAACTATTTAATGATTTCAATAATTGTAAAATGATATAATGATGCAACATTGTGAAGTAATAGAATTTTATTTTAATTGTATAATCATATTTTACGTATGTATTCCGTAGAATATTAAAGAAACCAGCGTCAGTGCACTTTGAATATTATTATTATTTAGTGTGTTTCAGGGGGTTAAAAACCGCTGACACATTACAAATTTGCGAACAAAAATACCCCCCCACCCTTATATTCAAATTAAATTATAAAAATATATAAAAAAATCAAAACTGAAAATTAGATTAATAAAATTTGAATACACTGCAAAATTAAAAGGACCTGTAAAGAAAACTGAAATTGTTATTAGTAGCACCAGTTTCGTTAGATCTCTGAAGTTAAATAACGCCCAAAGACAAGGCCATAGACAGAAAATCCGGGCCGGGGAAATAATTTACGGGCCCCTCTATTATTCTTCCATCTGAAATCACTGTATGAGCAGTAATAAAAGTAAAAGTAGGCAATCCACTTAGTTGAAGTGAAAAGACGTGTACGCTTCTTCTTGGCAACAAATAATTCGATATCAGATGTTAATGTTTACGAAATATACCAATAATAGCAGAATACGCCCGCTTCGCTTGGCGCCTTAGAGGCATGGCCGTTTATAGTTCCAACCCTCTTTTTTTCGCGATAAAAAGTAGCCTATGTCCTTTCCTAAAGTTTAGTCTATCTCCATACCAAATTTCATCAAAATCGGTTCAGTAGTTTAAGCGTGAAAGCGTAACATACATACATACAGACAGACAGAGTTACTTTCGCATTTATATATTAGTATGGATTTATGATTGCTGTACAAGCTGAAAGGTCGCACTGTATTTTAAAATCAGTGTCCTGCAATAGCCATTGTTCCTTATTAGCCCACTATCGCTTATCTGATTTTGTGTGTTTGTAATTTTTTCAAAACTTTTAAGTTGATTTATTTATTATTCAGAAAAAAACTTGAAAAATTTCATTATGATAATTTTCTCACCGGGCCTCGTATAAAATCCTGGGCCCGGGGGACCCATCCCCCCTCTCGTCGGGCCTGCCCACAGCGGAGTTCGCGACCTTGTGATCTTGGCAGTTCCCGTCCAAACCAATCTGGATGAGGACAATGTTTGGAAAGAATGACTCTAAATTTTGGTACTTTTGTGTGCACAAACACATGCACACACGAAAACTCGAGATTTGATTATTTATATTTATTTATTTTTCCACTATTTTTTCGAGTTATGATGGTCTTTGAGTACCTCAAAACGCGTTTCAGCATTGTGAAAACTGTACATCGAAAATTGCGATTGCAATTTCAGACCTTGCCTACAGATAGATTGTGTTCTATAGTCGAATCGAGAACGATGACAATTGAACCTCCCATCGAGTTAAAAGTCCATCTGGTAGGTCCGAACACATAGAATAAAGTTTATGCGATTGTTTATCTTGATAGTGGAGGACCTCATGTTTATTGTCATCTAACATCTTGTACTATCTAACATAAGGAACACGTTGCCAACATCTGATAAACAGAGATCATTACAAATATCACATTTATAATGCCGAGTACACACGATGCGAGGTTCACTGAAAATATGGAGAAAGAGAGAATTTCACAATGTAGCCACACAGGTAAGGGGAGCAAGCCTGCTTAATTAGGTATCAGCCTAAATCCCGGGTAAATACAGAAAAGGTTTGAAGAATTGGCATCCAGCCATTTAAAAAATATCTGGTGTAAACATCACAGGACTTTCCTTATCTATAAAAAAAGAAGAAATTATTGTAATGGGCTAAAATTTTCGATGTCGAGTTTTCAATGCCAAAACAAGTTTTGAACTCCCCAGAGAGGAAATACAATTATATATTACACTTCTTGAAAACTCGAGATTTGGGCTCTGGGGATCCCAAAATGTGTTTTGGCATTGAAAACTCGACATCGAAAATTTCAGCCCATTACAATACTTTCCTTTTTATAGGAAGAGGAAAGTAAAAATTGATTCAAACCAAAGATAGAAAGTCATCAGAAAATTGTAGTTTCTACGCATTGAAACTGTGTCAAGCAAGCGATGCTTACACCTTGCCGTGAAAGGGTACAGCTACAGAGAGTAGGCGCTGAGGCGAAGGATGGGGGATGTTTCAATTTCTACGCATTGAAACTGTGACAAGCAAGCGATACTTACACCTTGCCGTGAAAGGGTACAGCTAAAGAGAGTAGGCGCTGAGGTGAAGGATGGGGGATGTTTCAATTTCTACGCATTGAAACTGTGACAAGCAAGCGATGCTTACACCTTGCCGTGAAAGGGTACAGCTAAAGAGAGTAGGCGCTGAGGTGAAGGATGGGGGATGTTTCAATTTCTACGCATTGAAACTGTGACAAGCAAGCGATGCTTACACCTTGCCGTGAAAGGGTACGGCTAAAGAGAGTAGGCGCTGAGGTGAAGGATGGGGGATGTTTCAATTTCTACGCATTGAAACTGTGACAAGCAAGCGATGCTTACACCTTGCCGTGAAAGGGTACGGCTAAAGAGAGTAGGCGCTGAGGTGAAGGATGGGGGATGTTTCAATTTCTACGCATTGAAACTGTGACAAGCAAGCGATGCTTACACCTTGCCGTGAAAGGGTACGGCTAAAGAGAGTAGGCGCTGAGGTGAAGGATGGGGGATGTTTCAATTTCTACGCATTGAAACTGTGACAAGCAAGCGATGCTTACACCTTGCCGTGAAAGGNTTATAAATAGTGTTTTTAGTCAACTTCCATCTTTAGACTCGACTAGACTGATGATGAATCGAATGATTCGAAACTAGTTTCTTCGTAAAATTAAAATAATTAGGGTTTTTGGAGCTAAATTCGGCCGAATAATTTCTACTCACCCCTTTTTTGTCAAATAAGAGTCTAAATATCTCCTTTATCCATACTTACATTAGATAGACTATAACAACAATTACTGTCAAAATACTTCATCGCGTCTCATTGATTTATGTGTTTAAAATTAAAAATCACACGAAACTTACTACTTTATTCTTTAGAAAATCTCACAACGCGTCTTTCTTTTTTCTATGAACCTCCACAAATAAAGATTAGTAATAAATCAAGTAGACCAACCTAAAATATAAGGGACTCAAATTAAGAAGAGTGGGTGCTTCCAAGCATTTCTAATCTAGAATTATTGGCTTTTTAGTTGAAATTATAGTCATTATGTGTGTAAGGTGTAAGGTCCTGTCATCTAATTCATTTTGTTTGCTTCTGATGATGTTGTTCTGCTTAAAATTATAGTCATCATTATGATTACATTATTGATAGAGATGATTGCAAACTGAATTGTGATTACATTATTGATAGAGATGATTGCAAACTGAGGCAATGCATGATCCGCTGTAGACTATTTTTTATGTCAATAATTCTGATGCCCATCAAGAGAATTTAAAATTTCTCCTCGTTTGAGACATTTTTTTTTTTTTTTTTTTTTTTTTTTTTTTTTTTTTTTTTTTTTTTTTTTNTTTTTTTAATTTGGCTTAAAGTCTCTTTAACATCTATTGGTCATTCGAGACAGAGGCTTCACTCTCCATTCGCTGGAAACTAGCTACCCACATTGACCTGAAAAGCCTGGGTTAGGCCGGAAAAATACCCAGCATCACATGGGCGCGAACCCACGTGAACACCTACATGGTACAACCTTGCTGGGCGTTGCTTAACAGTGATCCAACCGGAACTGGTGTATTTACAAGGGCTTAGGACTGCCGCCTATGAAGCTGGCTTGTTCCCTCGGTGTGGCTACATTTCCTAACACCAAACATTCTGTATTTACAAGGGCTTAGGACCGTCACCTAATGAAGCTGGCTTGTTTCCTCCCGTGTGGCTACATTTCCTAACACCAAACATTCTGTATTTACAAGGGCTTAGGACCGTCACCTAATGAAGCTGGCTTGTTCCCTCCGGTGTGGCTACATTTCCTAACACCAAACATTCTGTATTTACAAGGGCTTAGGACCATCACCTAATGAAGCTGGCTTGTTCCCTCCGGTGTGGCTACATTTCCTAACACCAAACATTCTGTATTTACAAGGGCTTAGGACTGCCGCCTATGAAGCTGGCTTCTTCCCCTTGGTGGCTTCATTTTGTAATAATCAACTAATACGTAATGGACTTCATTTACATAAAGTCTATTTTTTATTTAGGTACCATCATCCATCCTTATTACAAGAAAACCAATCTGTTAACCTATACCATTTTGAAGGGCCCCTCTCTCTCTCTCTCTCTTCCACCATATCTTGTTGGGCTCACAGCAGGATACCTGCCAGTAAAAAAAATATTAAATGGTATTTTTTTTTCTGATAGTCCGTCCAACAACAACACCACACCGCGCGTCCCTCGTAACCTTTCAACCTGGCTAATACCTACGATTTTTATAAATTACAAAAAATCGTATTCTTCATAACTATAAGAATATAATATTTTCTTTCTTGTGAACATGACAAACGGTGAGTGAACTATTTGAAAAATCTGGTGTGAACATCTCACGAATTTCCTTTTTTATATAAAATAAAACTAGCATGAACATCACACGACTTTCCTTGTCTATAATACTCTGTTAATGTGTCACATGGAATTTCCTTCAAAAGAGTTAAAGGAGATGATTTATTTAAGGAATGTTTCTAGGTTACGACTCACAATCACCAATATGATCCATAAGGAATACTTCCATGTTACGACTCACAATCACCAATAATCCATAAGGAATGTTTCCAGGTTACGACTCACAATCACCAATATGATCCATAAGGAATGCTTCCATGTTACGACTCACAATCACCAATAATCCATAAGGAATGTTTCCATGTTACGACTCACAATCACCAATATGATCCATAAAGAATGCTTCCATGTTACGACTCACAATCACCAATATGATCCATAAGGAATGCTTCCATGTTACGACTCACAATCACCAATATGATCCATAAGGAATGTTTCCATGTTACAACTCACAATCACCAATAATCGATAAGGAATGTTTCCATGTTACGACTCACAATCACCAATAATCCATAAGGAATGTTTCCATGTTATGACTCACAATCACCAATATGTCCATAAGGAATGTTTCCATGTTACGAATCACAATCACCAATATGATCCATAAGGAATGTTTCTATGTTACGACTCACAATCACCAATATAATCCATAAGGAATGTTTCCATGTTACGACTCACAATCACCAATATGATCCATAAGGAATGTTTCCATGTTACGACTCACAATCACCAATATGTCCATAGGGAATGTTTCCATGTTACGACTCACAATCACCAATACGATCCATAAGGAATGTTTCTATGTTACGACTCACAATCACCAATATGATCCATAAGGAATGTTTCCATGTTACGACTCACAATCACCAATAATCCATAAGGAATGTTTCCATGTTACGGCTCACAATCACCAATATGATCCATAAGGAATGTTTCCATGTTACGACTCACTATCACCAATATGATCCATAAGGAATGTTTCCATGATACGACTCACAATCACCAATATGATCCATAAGGAATGTTTCCATGTTGCGACTCACAATCACCAATAATCCATAAGGAATGTTACCATGTTACGACTCACAATCACCAATATGATCCATAAGGAATGTTTCCATGTTACGACTCACAATCACCAATATGATCCATAAGGAATGTTTCCATGTTGCGACTCACAGTCACCAAATATCCTTCGTTCACATTTAGTTTTTTTTTTTTTTTTTTTAATTTAAAAATATAGAAATGAAGCACTCAACGTTTGATGAGATTTTATTATTTTTCAAAAACTTTTTTTTTTTATGTTAACCTCAAAAAAAATGGTTTTGTGCCTTCTCAGAACTTCTTGGAACTTTATAAATAAACTGGTTTATATAATAATAGGTACCTACACGTGATCATCAGTGGTCCAAAGAGTTCCTCCCACAAGAAGAATCTGGACCTTCTTATGAGTAACAAGTAAAGACCATTTGCGGTTCATTCACTTTCAATAATGAACCTTTGAGATATACCACGAAAAAGATAAATCCCTAAATGTGTGTGTAGATACGTCGAATCNAAAATGAAAAAAAAAAAAAAAAAAAAAAAAAGGAAAAGTTCGTCTGCCGACACTTTTACAACTTATCGTTGACCGACGAATTTTGACGAAAACTCTGCGTAAATATATCCATGGGAGAAAAAATGAATTTTGATTTTAAGAAAAACATGTAACTTACGCTTACGATAAATTATGTTCATTCTCGCATGTTATGGCAAAAGGGAATAGGTCCAAAAGTGTGATATGGAAAGAAGCTCTCTCTATCCAACGGTACAAATGATTTAAGAGTAATTTGAAAGATAAAAATGATTAGTCGCAAAAAAATCAAGTTTTGGTAAGTCATACTTTTCATACCATTCAAGGCCGTACCCAGGGGGGGGGGGCCATGGGGTCCCCCCGAAATTTCAATAGTTTTTTTTTTTTTAATTTGGCTTAACGTCTCTTTAACATCTATTGGTCATTCAAGACGGGGGTTTTATCCTCCATTCGCTGAAAACTTGCAATCCAGCTACCCTCATTGACCTTACCCAGCCTGGGTTAGGCCGAAAAAATGAGCCAACGATACGTGGTGTTCCCAAGCGGTCACCCATTCAAGTACTGACCAACCCCGACGTTGTTTAACTTCAGTGATCTGACGAGAACTGGTGTATTCAACGTGGTATGATCGTTGGCTATTTCAATACTTTTTTTTTTTAATGAAAATACTCTAGTGACCTATAACATTAAAATTACAACAACAACAGAAACAACAAAAACAACAATAAATCAACAACAACATCTGCAACACTAACAGCAAAAACAACAATAACGTCAACAACAACAACATCTGCAACACTAACAGCAAAAACAACAATAACATCAACAACAACATCATCTGCAACACTAACAGCAAAAACAACAATAACATCAACAACAAAAACCAACAATAAATCAACAACAACAGCAACAACAACATCTGCAACACTAACAGCAAAAACAACAATAACATCAACAACAAAAACCAACAATAAATCAACAACAACAGCAACAACAACATCTGCAACACTAACAGCAAAAACAACAATAACATCAACAACATAAATCAACAACAACATCTGCAACACTAACAGCAAAAACAACAATAACATCAACAACAAAAACCAACAATAAATCAACAGCAACAACAACAACAACAGATACAACAGCAACAATTAACAACAACATCACCTTCCATGATCATCATTTTCAGGTGCTAGTCCTGGCTTGGTTGTCAATTCTTCGGACCCCCTCCGAAATAGAATTTTGTGGGTACGCCCCTGATACCATTAGTATTCTGTTACCGGTTAGGTATTTTTGAATTAGGTCGGATATAATCCTAAAACATATTGCTAACAACATTATATTACCCAGAAGAGTGATTACTGATTACTTAAAAAATATGGAAATTTAGGAGTAAAGCCCGATGACCACTGTATACCAATTTCTCGTAATTCGCAATAAAGAAGAAAAAAAATACAAAATCAAAAAGTGACCGCTTTTTTAATTTGCTCCTCGTGAAAAGTGATCTCCTTCTGCCCTACCATTTTTTTTTTTTTTTTTTGCTTAACGTCTCTTTAACATCTATTGGTCATTCGGGACGGGGGGTTTACCCTACATTCGCTGGAAACTTGCAAACCAGCTATCCACATTGTTCTCCACATGAACACCCACAGGATACAACCTCGCTGAACGTTGTCTCACTTCAGTGATCCAACGGGAATTAGTGTATTCAACGAGCTATAGACGCTGGCTATTGAAAACAAAAATTAGCTCTACTATCCAAGAATTAAATTTCAAACCTAAGGTGGGGGCAATACAAATCGATCAATTAGACACCCCAAATCTTCTTTGCTCTCGACGGACGTTTGAAGTTTCTAATTCTGGCCCTGGCTACATTTAATACAACTTATAATAAGTATTTGTACCAAACACCATACTGTCTGGAACATAAGAACCAAGTGTGAGAACCAGATTGATGTTGTTTGGTTCTTGTCTTATGATTGGTCCGGCTGGTTTGGTGTAGTATCTTCAGATGACTGACATAATGATTGATAGGTTAGAATGATTTGATAGGCAGATCTGATGGCCAATCAGAAATCAACTTATTCTTTAACAGTAATGTAATGAGAGGAACTTTGTGTTTTTGTTTTTGCTGATAATTTGGACCTAAGTCACTTACGTGTTCGGGTCAGATAGGTAAATGACTTTTTTTACTCTATTTATTTATTTAGCGTATGGTTTTTTACTATACTTCAAAGAGAGTAAAATATAATATGATATGCGGATGATGTATAGTGGACGCAGAGATCAAGAGGAGACAATTTTTCATTGTCAACAAACGGAGTAAACAGATTGCCCCAGACCAGAGCAGACCAAGTAGAGTGTAGACCAATCAACTCTTTTCCCGCACTCGGGTTGGTTTCTTTTCTTTTCTTCTGTGTGTTTTGAACAAACTTTGATTGTTTTGAGTTGATAAGAGATCGACTAGTGTTGTTGCCTGATGTTTTAGTTGTTTAACATTATCCAGGTTACGCCACGTGGAGGTGAACTAACATTGTAACCCCTTTTTTTGAATTTTGAACCATATAACGAATAGAATAGAATGTCTGGAAACTTGCTTAATTTAATAGGGAGACGGTGAAACTCTAGCGCTAGTGTAAATAGGGCGACTTATGGTGGTGTCGGCATTACTGTTTTCCAAATTCGAATTTTTACTGAGTGAAATCTATAATCCACTTTCGATTAACGTCTCATATGAGACGGGTATTTACGCTACATTTGATGGGATCTTAGAAAACTTTGGAAATAGCCAGCATCCTGAGGGCTCAAACTCAGGTGGTCACTCACCTAGTAAAACCTCTCTGGACGTTGCTTGAATTTTGTAATCTTGCGGGAACTGGTAAATTTAACGTGTCTTCCCCCCCCCCAAGATATATAACTATATTTATATTTTACGTTCCTACTATACGTTGGTACATTGGTAGTATCCAAAAATCGAAAGAAAATATTTATAGGTAACAAAAAACTGTATCAAAATTGTTCATGGGTTTATTTATTGAAATTGACTCAAAATTTGAAAATTTTGCTGTAAGTTGTACTCATGGGTTTAATTGCAACCCGAAAACACTACATAACTTTATGATCCCGAGCGAAATATACAAGTACCCAACACGTTCGAAGTTGATCCGATGAGAACTAGTGAATTCCAAGTGAATAAGGTCGTAAGAGTGTTTTTGTAAATAACTAGTGGATCAAAATGATCAGGTATTCACGTTAGCCTTGTAGTCATTTATATTAGAAAAAATAAAATCAAATTTAAAAAAATAATTTTCCTTCATTTCCTAAACATGTATACCAAATTTCGTCAGAATCGGATGAAAATTGTGGCTTGTATCGTCTAACACACAAACATACATACCCCAACACAGGGACTATTAAAAAAAACCCTGACTCAACACAGGGACTATTAAAAAAACTTTAATAGTACCCAACGAGTCGGGGTAACCAAAATGAAATATTTAAATAATTAAATTAATAGACATGATTTTTGTTGGTAAAAAATAAAAAAAATAAATAAAAAAAAAAAAACATACACACATACACATATACATACATACTCGTACACATATACAAGTGCATTTCGGGATGTAAACCGGGGTCAAAAGTGGAGTTCACTAACGTTCACAAACATACATACACATATACAAGTGTATTTCGGGATGTATACCGGTGTCAAAAGTGGAGTTCACTAACGTTCACACAAAACATTATAACTACTTGCGCCTTCAAGTTAATGATAGAATACATACACACAAGTGCATTTCGGGATGTANTACCCGCGCCCAAAGTTTGGCTTCAATATCATCCCTTAGAAGGCTTAGAACATACATATTTTTATATACTATGATGGAAAATATTGTTTGTGACAATTATTAAAGGTCTCATTAAAATAAGTATCATAAAATGATCACTATAAGCTTTTTGCTAAAACGCGGGTACTTTGTACCCCCTCCCCTTGGCAATGCAACGGTTAACGCTAGCCGAGATGATAATAACGATACAATGTAGCACTAACGAAGCTTGTTCAAATGAGCTACTTAAAACATAAAAATTCCGACATGACCCGAGTTAGGTCCTTCGTTCCGGAGACCAAGATATTTCTGGAATAATGAGAGCACAAATGATAGAGTTCACAAAAAACATGGAAATTCAGACATGACCCGCGTTAGGTCCGTCTTTCCCGAGACCAAGATAAATATTTGTGGAATAGTGAGAGCACAAATGATAGAGTTCACAAAAAACATGGAAATTCAGACATGACCCGCGTTAGGTCCTTCTTTCCGGAGACCAAGATAAATATTTGTGGAATAGTGAGAGCACAAATGATAGAGTTCACAAAAAACATGGAAATTCAGACATGAGCCGGCCAACTTAACGCAATCATTAAGAACCTCAATACGAAGGACTTCCGCATTTCCTAGAAGTGATTTCTTTTGGATATTGTTAGAGTATTGAGGAGTCTGCGCGGAGATCTGGGACTTCATTGATTTCATTTCATTCATTACTGATTCATTTCCACTCAACTATTGACTCATTTAGACCTTATACGGTACATATTAGGTTTTTTCATTAAATCTATTTACATATGTACTACTATTAATATCTGAGAGCACGGCAGTGCGCCACGCCAAGTTTCAGAAAGCACCAGTGTATCTTTACACGAAGCAATTCATCAGGTTTTAAACACCGTCAGATATTCTCTTCTACGAGGAGTAGGTCATTAAAATTTTGAACATACATTTCGTAGTATAGTACAATACTACGGGATAAACTTCAAAAGTTATGTTAACCCGGACAGGAAATGACTGACAAATTCACTCAGCATTATTATTTTTTTTTCAATGAGAATTCTAGATAGGATGGTCACTCGTTTTGTCGCTACATTTACCCTATATATATATTTTTATTTATGTCGACTTATTGCAATGAGAATTCTAGATAGGATGGTCACTCGTTTTGTCGCTACATTTACCCTGTATATATATTTTTATTTATGTCGACTTATTTCAATGAGAATTCTAGATAGGATGGTCACTCGTTTTGTCGCTACATTTACCCTGTATATATATATTTTTATTTATGTCGACTTATTGCAATGAGAATTCTAGATAGGATGGTCACTCGTTTTGTCGCTCCAATTACCCTGTATATATATTTTTATTTATGTCGACTTATTTCGATGTGAATTCTAGACAGGATGGTCACTCGTTTTGTCGCTACATTTACCCTGTATATATATTTTTATTTATGTCGACTTATTTCAATGAGAATTCTAGATAGGATGGTCACTCGTTTTGTCGCTACATTTACCCTGTATATATATTTTTATTTATGTCGACTTATTTCAATGAGAATTCTAGATAGGATGGTCACTCGTTTTGTCGCTACATTTACCCTGTATACATATTTTTATTTATGTCGACTTATTTCAATGAGAATTCTAGATAGGATGGTCACACGTTTTGTCGCTACATTTACCCTGTTGAGTTACTTTCGCATTTATAATATTAGTATGGATATGGAAGTATGGATTTATGTCGACTTATTTCAATGAGAATTCTAGATGGTATGGTCACTCGTTTTGTCGCCACATTAACCCTGTATATATGTTTTTATTTATGTCGACTTATTGCAATGAGAATTCTAGATAGGATGGTCACTCGTTTTGCTAAATGATATTGTGAAGCAACAAAAAACCCTTTGGGTCAAAATATTTTAAAATAATAAGACCAAACTCCACAGTGCACTCCACTCCTTAAAATTAAAAATTGTTTTCTCGTTGAATTTATAATAATAATAATATTGCTTAAGGACAAATTTAATACATAGCTAGCTTCAGTGCAGGATACAAGGGGTTTTGAGGTTCTCCTCCGCCCCCCCGCCCAGAAATCTTGAAATTACTTAATTGTTTACTCCTTAATCCTTCAATAATTATCATACATCTAACCTTGTAAGCGAATAATTTGGCATGGGCCCCCATAAATATGTCAATAAGCGAGCCCAAAACCATGAAAACCATTGAAATAATGAGTTGCAAAAAAAGTAAACATACAGACGAGTGTTTCACTGAAAGGCCTTTCTTTTCTGAATATTCGTAGATAAAGAATTATCTTCATATATTATTTGAAGGATGTGCGCGCTATCTGAGAACTGACCAGTATTCAAATGACAATGAGTTCCTTTGTGGTGTCTTTTTTTATTATTTTAATATTTAATTTAGCAGAAATCTGTAGCGGTATCACTGCTTCAAATGGAATTTGCAAGAAGACTGTATTGTAAGCGCATATCTTAAGTGTTGACAAGTCTGGATTAACAATAGTAGCACTTGTAGCACGTGCCACGGGCCGCGCACTTTAGGGCGCCCCGCGCTTTGACAACTTACACTAGATATTTCGACATTTCTGGGTTGACAATTGAAAAAACACATCATTTTGACGGGGTCCCAGTAGCACGTGCTACGGGCCCCGCGCTTTGACAACTTACACTAGATATTTCGACATTTCTGGATTGACAAACAGGGCCGGATTAACAATAGTAGCACTTGTAGCACGTGCTACGGGCCCCGCGCTTTGACAACTTACACTAGATATTTCGACATTTCTGGGTTGACAATTGAAAAAACACATCATTTTGACGGGGTCTCCAACTCTTCACAGTATGTAGTAAAATCTAATTTAGGAAAGTACAAGTAGGTACCTTGGATGGAATTTGATAGATATATAGGTGCCATCTGGGCTCTAATTGTGCTGAAAGTGTTACGGCCCTCGCGGAATGTTAATCCGGCCCTAAGTATTGAAGTAAACCATACTGATAAGCGACACTCCAGAAGTCATTCGTTCGATCTGTACTCTTTACCCTTCCAGTCAATTTGACGTCTAAGCATCCATTCATGACCATATAATGCTCACATTTGACTCGCCCGTACTTCGCTACGGCCTATAGATTGGTGCCTTAGAGGCATGGCCGTTCTCGTGCTATTAGTATTCTATGATTTCCCTTTCAAAAATCGGAAGCTAATAGTAAGTAGGCGTGTACGCTGTTGTATGTATGTATACAGGGTGTTTCAGAAAAGTCTACGAATCTAGTTCTTGCCTAGCTGTTGAAACATACACGTCTCCTATTTTGTGTGTGGTGTTGTTGCTTTTTAGTATTTGACTGATGGAGTGGGAAAATGAAAAGTGCCTTTTGTTAATTTCTCTGTATGCGGAGCACCCAGAGGCCCCAGAGCTGTGTCAGCCGGACCATAAATTTTATTTTATTCTGACTGTTATCCTCCCTCAAATCCTTCAGCAATAGAGAGTAATTTCTTTTCTTCAAAAATAACGACTCACACATGCGACGCCTTTTCCTTTTTCGCTTTTCCTTCACTAGATGGTCAAGAATGAGAATAACCGCCGCGGAAACCGCAATTTTGGATACCCGTGCTATCCAAAATTGCGGTGCAATCTGTTCGCTGCGAATGCTCACGAGTAAATGATCGTCAGAATCAGAAATGCTCGAGCAGTGTGAACAGAGGGCTAGTTTGTGTTCGTGCTCGTTGAAAACTGGCCAGCAACGATCACGAATGCTCGGGTATGTTCAGGCAGTGTAAACGCCCCTTACGAATCGGATCTCCGGATTAAAATTCCAGTGTGATGATCTCTAGATTACAAAGGTCATCTTTCAGAGATATTTGTTTGAAAATTTCAGAGTACAGAAATTTGGTCCAACTGAGTCCACAGTTCCAGTGACAAGAACAAAGTTGAGGAAGTGGTGTAATTTTTGGTTTCGGGATCGAAAGAGGTGCTCCAACACATATCACACTGGGGCCTATGAGACCAAAATTGAGAACAAGGTGGGTAAATAGAGAGGATGAAAGATTATATCCAACTGACCACAATTTTAGTCGGACATCTTAATTTCTTAAAAGGTGTAAGGATACATTGAGTACAAAGAGTTGCAAAACCTTCATGAGTTCCACACACAGAAAGAGAAACGTCCGCAGCGAAATGAACTTTGTCCACCGCGGACAAGGATTGAATGCGAGCAGGTGACGGCGAACCAGTGATAGTTTAACCTTCATGAAGTGTAGTTCTGACTATACTTCGTTGATATCAGAATGTAATTCTAGTCTAGGCTGCAGACTATTTTATTATGTCAAAAGCATCAGTTCGTCTGACGAGGAAGAACTGCTCCTGTTATTAGCGCTGAGTTCAGCAACAATAAGAAAAAAGAAATGAGTGAGCCAAAAATTAGTGTACAACAAGCGACATTGTAGAGCTCGTCGTGTCGCTGAAAATGACTTTGGCATTTTAGTTCAAAAATGGAGTATATTTTTTAGACTGATCAAGAGGTACAAGTCTACTGGTGGTAAAAGTTGTTTGTTGTCTTCACAATCATGTTAGAACTAATCACAATAGAACAGAATGCGAACAGAAATTGGATGAGTTCACTGCAAATCAACTAACAGTGCTTTTCCAACCCCGGTTCCATCGACACAAAGATCAAGCCAATACTGTACGGTACGAAACCATTTTGTTTGTTAGTTGAACAATCAAGTTGAAGAATGATATCCATACCATCCACTGTACTACCTACTATTAGAACTAAAATGTCACTTACTGTTTTGAACAAGTTTTTCGGCAATCCCTTTACAGGCTTCCGCTTTCTTCACTGGGTCCTTGTTACAGGGATGACGCGAATCGTAAGGGAAAGTGCACTCCTCACAAGATCAATCATAGCGGACACAGAACCAGTTCGCTTTCTGTGTACCAGGACCTTTAAGAGGTATGAGGTTCTCCATGGTATTAACATGTTATACCAGCCTAAGAGTAGTTCTCCACTATTCAGTCGCCCAGAATTTGTAAAAAATAAGACTCAGTAGGTTAGGTGTTTGAGGCGGTGGATTCGTAACCAGAGGGTTGTTGGTTAGATCCAAATAAATATCGCAGTTATAATTGCATCAGTTTCAATAGAGACCTGCAGCCTCTTTAATAATTATAAAAATTTTAACAGATAGCCACAAATTTTTACATTATCAAAATTTATTTAGAAAAATGTCTCCATTTAGTTAATCTTCCAAGCATGGTGACTGAAACTTCGCGAAGCTAATAACATCAAGCACCAAAATAAAGTAAACACTATCAAGTCATCAAAAGAAGATCTGCTTCCAAAATGATGAGCTCAGGAACATGGTTTTTTCCTGGTCACATTGGGTCTCATAACTACCGTCATGTGAAATCATAATAATAATAATAAAATGGGTTCGCCATGAGTATGTTAATATTTCCAGTATCATCAAGAGAAGGTTCAATTAGATGTCTGTTGTGAAGGATACGTCAATGTGACTGGATCGTGCCAACCAGTTTGCAAACAGAAATGTATTAATGGAACATGTATCAAGCCAGACATGTGTCAATGTAATTTGGGTTATAAACCAGTCAATAAGAATATTCCGAACAAATGTGTGCCACATTGTGATGTGTGCGATCACGGAACTTGCACGGCTCCAAATATATGCACTTGTAATAAAGGTAGATAAGTTTCCATGGGTAAGTGGTCACTGCACTCGGGATACCCGGATTAAAATATTGGCGAGGTATTTTTTTTTTTATTGTGGTTTGGATATTTTCGGGATCAATTCAGCCTCGTGAGGACAATGAGTAGCTATGGAGATAAATGCGCTTAGTGGCCTGTTACCAACATTGTATGTAAAAGTTGAAAGATTCAAAGTAATTATTGGATCATGATAGATATTGGGAAAATCGCACAACCTTTGAACCTTCGAACTTTTCCTTCGAACTTTTCGACAAAGTAATACGAACCACAATTTGGTTAAAATTATGATCAAATTCAAAGCTTCTGGTCGTCCGAATTACAAATATTTGAGTGCTTTGGATTTTGGATAAATGTACAGGATTACTATACATTGATGCATTTCAAAATTTGCTCATATGATGGGGTGCATTTTATGATCACTCTTCATAAGTTCTTATTGAAATTTGAAGATATAAAAAAACATTTTTATGCAGTCCTTCTTGTTTTGTAGGGATCACATTGGCATTACAGAGGACTTGGGTTCAATTCCCGGCAGGTTTGCTAAATTTTCGACTTAGTGCTTGAGATTTCGAGATTTCAGCTCCGTGGGGACGATGGAGTATCGACCAGTGGCTGCATTATTTGCATTTGGCTCTCACTAATACTGTGATACTAACATAACTTTTGAGAAGGCCATTCCACAACTAAATTCTACATTTACATTTATTTTTTTCTTTCATCAGGTTATTATCATCAATTGGATAGCATACATTGTCAAGCGAAATGTGATCCTCCGTGTAAAAATGGGGTTTGTCGGGAACCACAAAAATGTTTTTGCTTTGATCATCATATTAAAGTGGGTGAGTGAGTCTATTTGTCTCTTTAACGTCTAAGGTCATTCAGGACGGGAAGTTTACCGCCCATTTCCTGGAAACTTAAAAAACAGCTCGATACTTTGAGCTCATCCAGCCTAGATTAGGTTGGAAATAGACAGCATCACGAAGGCCCTTCTCACACGGTGTGATTAAAATTGCAGAGATTTAAATTGTTGAAATTGCGTCTATAAAGAAATTTCCTATGCATGTGAATGGAGCTCCGCACACGAGGAGATTTTAATCTTACGATTGAATCTCACAATTATGCAATTTACTTCCGCACACGGAGAGATCCGTCCGATTTAAATCTGTAAAAGATCCATAGTTGAGATTAAAAAAGTTGCGCGATCTGTTCGTCTAGCAAGTTGAATCTTGTATCCCGCTTATCGTAAGATTGTGCAATTTCAAATGGCGGAAAATGAGGCAAAATATGTTAAATCAATATCTTTTTTAAAATTAAGAGTCACTCTTTAGTAAGGTATATAGCGCTCTCTATTGACAAACCAGAGATAAGAAATCAATGTTATTGCTTGAATTATAGTTATTATTAAACAATTTCGGAGCCCACTCAGCCTCGTTAGGACAATGAGGAGGTATGGAGTAGGTAAAATTGAAAAAATCAAAGTAGCATTATGATTGATATTGGAAAATCCTACAATGCTGCAGTGAGCACCAATGTTGTGAAAAAAGAAACAGCTTTTTTTCATTGGTTCTAATTACCGATTAGTATTGGCTAAAAATGCAATTTTAATTGCAGTAATTTCAATATCTGGAATTTCAGTTGTATCGTGTGCGGAGGGTCAAGACACCTACCTCGCTGGACGTTGCTCAACCTCAGTGATCTTACGGGAACTAGTGTGTTTAACGTCCTTTATATGTTGTGAAAAAAGAAACAGCTTTTTTTCATTGATTCTAATTACCGATTAGTATTGGCTAAAAATGCAATTTTAATTGCAGTAATTTCAATATCTGGAATTTCAGTTGTATCGTGTGCGGAGGGTCAAGACACCTACCTCGCTGGACGTTGCTCAACCTCAGTGATCTTACGGGAACTAGTGTGTTTAACGTCCTTTATATGTTGTGAAAAAAGAAACAGCTTTTTTTCATTGATTCTAATTACCGATTAGTATTGGCTAAAAATGCAATTTTAATTGCAGTAATTTCAATATCTGGAATTTCAGTTGTATCGTGTGCGGAGGGTCAAGACACCTACCTCGCTGGACGTTGCTCAACCTCAGTGATCTTACGGGAACTAGTGTGTTTAACGTCCTTTATATGTTGTGAAAAAAGAAACAGCTTTTTTTCATTGATTCTAATTACCGATTAGTATTGGCTAAAAATGCAATTTTAATTGCAGTAATTTCAATATCTGGAATTTCAGTTGTATCGTGTGCGGAGGGTCAAGACACCTACCTCGCTGGACGTTGCTCAACCTCAGTGATCTTACGGGAACTAGTGTGTTTAACGTCCTTTATATGTTGTGAAAAAAGAAACAGCTTTTTTTCATTGATTCTAATTACCGATTAGTATTGGCTAAAAATGCAATTTTAATTGCAGTAATTTCAATATCTGGAATTTCAGTTGTATCGTGTGCGGAGGGTCAAGACACCTACCTCGCTGGACGTTGCTCAACCTCAGTGATCTTACGGGAACTAGTGTGTTTAACGTCCTTTATATGTTGTGAAAAAAGAAACAGCTTTTTTCATTGATTCTAATTACCGATTAGTATTGGCTAAAAATGCAATTTTAATTGCAGTAATTTCAATATCTGGAATTTCAGTTGTATCGTGTGCGGAGGGTCAAGACACCTACCTCGCTGGACGTTGCTCAACCTCAGTGATCTTACGGGAACTAGTGTGTTTAACGTCCTTTATATAGAAATATAAAGGACGTTAGAAAGTTGGCTTTTCACTGAGGCATCCTTGAAATCCCCCCAAAAAATTTGATATTTTTCAAATTGCCATAGCTTAATACCTTCATTCTGTAAATTTAGACTACGCTATATTAGTAGGT
>CM022878.1:1475989-1496795 GCA_012654025.1 Pachypsylla venusta | reverse complement strand
ATGAGATTTTGACCATATGATTTTGACACACACACAAAAACAAAATCGAAGATTTTGTAAACCCAGAAAACAGAAAATTTCGACTTCTCATAGGATGGAACCCGGGTCTCTTGGGTGCAATTCCAGTTATGATCAATAGACACGGAGACTGTGTAGGGACACCAGTACGGATCCGGTCAGGTAACTCAACCTATAGTCTGCTGGTTGAGGGCTTGCTTTCTAACAAATGTTCAGTTCCCTTAGAATCAATAAAAAAAATTTGGTTACTCTTCAAGAATTAGGGCATTTCGAAGCAATTGTGGTTTTATAATAAATAGACTATTGAACATTGCTGATAACTATAAATCTTGTGAGAGTGAGGTTAGGTTACTTTCACCTGTACAATGTTTCCTCTCGATAAAACTTTTCCTTAAAAGTAACAATTCAAGAGGGATATAATTTCCCAAGGAAAATATAAACTTACCAAACCCTTGGCTTTCATTTTTATATAATTCTAAAAAGTATTTACAACGTGTTCACAATATTTCCAAAATGCTTTCGCTTCAAAAGATAAACAAGACCGAATTTACCAAATTGAGTAATTGATCGAAATTCCTACTAACTTCACCTACGTCAATAAAGGTAATATTTATGGCTGTGTTCATAATGCAATCCAAAGAGAAAAGTCAATATTCGTTATGTAAGTGGAGTGCGGCATATGACAGAGAATCCTGGACCAGAAAAATCCCTTTTTCCAAATAACACCACCTTTAAACCCATGATATTTTTAATCAAGGCATGGCCGTAAAAACGTTTACTAACCTGTCTAGAGGGGTTAAAATATGTCAATAAAGCTAACAAGTAAACATAAAAAGTTAAAACACAAAGAAAAGAGGTGGCCGGAGAGATTGCAAATTGCAAGCCGCAAATGGGAAAAATCCCGCGTGTTCGAAAATCCCTCGTTTCTTGTCCAGGATTGACTGCCAGGTGCCGCTTTCAAGAANGTATAGCGTGTCTTTACCATTCAGAAGAAGCAACTGTTCGTGTGCCGCGTCGGATTCGGAATTTTGAGGAACTTTTCAACTTATCTTCATGTCGTAAGTATCCTTTTTTATCTTCATTATTTTATATCATCCATACTCATTTACTTTCAAGATTTGAATATTAGTTTCCCTTTTTTATTTTCATTGATTGTTCGAACATAAATGCTGTCCACCATGCCTGAGGATTTGGGAAATGAAAATCTTAGCAAACTAACTATTTAGGGAGTGAAAACTATTTTCCCGGTACACAGTTTTTATATTTCTGACTCAATGATATCAACTCAAAATTTTAATAATGTATTCTTTGGTTTTGGTATTGAGTTCATAACGCACAATCAAAATTTATGTCGAGATATATCTCATTAATGTGTTTTTAATTAATCAGTAGTGGCATCATAGAATGCAGCTCTATAGAAAATTTTATTCTGCCAAAGTTTATTGTTTTTATCTAATCTTGGAGGCTAACGATTGGTATGGGTCCCCAGAACCATGTTAGTCACTTCAGTTAGCAATATAGTTACGTTGGTAACAGGAAGTGTTGTCTGTATTGCTACAGTTCTATGCATTTGCTTCGTTTTATGCATACTTCTCATTGCGCTCACGCATGGTATTGAGATGTGTGTCGTAGGACATATTGTCCTAAACTCGAATAAAAGTTACTTGTGTTTTAACTCCTCATTGAGGAAAATAAACTTCGCGCCATCGAATTATAATGGTTGCGTATATCATGAAGTGTTTTGTTCTTATCCCAATAGCAGGGTCAACATTCAAGTCTCTGTTGTCTGGGGCGGGCTCTGTAAATGATAATTCAAGTTGGCATACGATGATGTACTTATGTCCAAATTCCTGTGTTTGTGTGACTTCAGGAAGTTCTGAAGGAAGACAAAAAATGGATCAAGATACGAACAATGTGGATAGAAGTAATCTGAAAAGAAAATTGGATGAATCTGAGAGCCCGCCTGTCATTGAAGACAAAAATCCAAACATCGGAAGAATGCACTGCTCAACAATTAGATACGTTGGAAATTAAAGACCCAGAAATAACGCCATCGACTATTTTAGAAACGCCAGATGTTTCGCTTCCTGATGATGCCATGTTGGAACCAACCGGTCTTGTCGACCTTCCTGATCCCGACACTTCTATGACGGGTTTATCAACTGCGTTACCTATTACACCTGAAGTAGCCGAAACTTCTACTCCTCAATCAGATCCTCCTGTTGAAAGTTTAGAACTCCCATCTTTAGATGCTGCTCCACCTGTTGTGACAACAACTGCTGCTACATTTGTGCCAGAGTCTGAACCGTTGACTGTTAAACATGAATTACCGCAGCTGTCTGCAGGCCCTTCCGACGAAGCGCTTATCTCGGAATGCGAAAAATTGTTGGAAGAGAATCGTGAATTTGAAAAATCTCAAATGGATCATTCTGACGGACCTTATGGTCATACGGATGACAATGATGACCAGCATTCCAGCGACACGCTCAGTGTGGACTCTGACACGGCAAAAGAACAAGAAGAAAATTTCAAAAATGAACCTATGAATATAGACACACCCATTGTTAAAACAGAACCCCTAATACCAAAACCAGAAGATCCTCTGAGCACTTTGGCGTCCGCAGCGTTGGGAATTAAGCCTCCAACTCCTACTATCAAGACTGAAGTGAAAGATCCAAAGAAGAAAGGCATTCCTCAGTGGTGCGATGTTGGTATCTTCAAATCTCCAAACAATTGCATGGTGGGCGGGTTCTATCCCACTTCAGAAACGAATGAGTACCACACGCTCACGTCAAACAATCTGCCCGATTTTACAAATATGATCAAACAGAATCTTGAACCCGGCACAGCATACAAGTTTCGTGTATGTGCCATCAACTCGTGTGGTCGAGGACCTTGGAGTGACGTGTCGGCTTTCCGAACGTGCCTTCCTGGATTCCCTGGAGCACCATCGTCTATCAAAATTTCAAAAGCATTAGATGGTGCGAACATATCGTGGCAACCGCCGTCATCGCCGTCTGGTAATATTGTCGACTATTCGATTTGTTTGGCTGTCAAAAAGTTTAACCACAAAAATGAAGAAATCAAACCCAATCCTGCTTCACTGTCGTTCGAGAAGGTGTATGAAGGAGAATCAAATCATGCGGTCATTTCGAGCGCTGCTCTTGAAAAGGCATATGTTGATACGACTTCGAAACCAGCCATTATATTCCGTATTGCAGCCAAAAACGAAAAAGGTTATGGTCCTGCCACTCAAGTCAGGTGGCTTCAGGATGGATACATGAAAAAATAAACTCGCGTCCTCTCTTACAATTCATGTTGTGTGTTTCGTTTAACGGTGGCCACATACGTATAGCGTGTCTTTACCATTTTATAATAAACTACATGTTAATAATTACTACTCTTGTAATAGTAATTTATATGGTTTCACTCAAATTACAAGTATGGTACTTGTAATGTTGTCACGAGTGAATATTACTAATATTGTAGTTTATTGTGAAATCATGTATGGACCTCTCTCTATGTGAATATTTTTTTCATTTGATCTCTGTTTCCTGGGATTTTACTCTGTAGTCTTTTTTTTGTGTTTTGGAAAATCGGTCAAACCTCTTTCAATTTTCTTTAAAAAGGAGTTCGGTTTTTCAGATGAAGGGAACTTTTTTGTGCGTCTGGGGAGGGGAGGAAGTTATTTTCATAGATTCTTCGTAGGGTTGAGATATCGATATGTCGGCAAATCTTTCGATATCAAATATTGATATTAATTAATTTTTCGATAAAATCGAAATTATCAATACTTCTTTTATAATCTTTTAGCTTGAGTAGTATGTAATGGGATGGGCAAATCTTGTTTAGTGGCAAACTGAGTGAAGGGTAACATGTCTGCAGCACAAAAAACTATTTGGCACTTGGGTTTATTCTTTTACTGGCTTAATCTCCCTCTCTTCCTACGTACGCTGACGCAGATGAGGGGAGGAGTCGCTTCTAAAGGTTCTTTAAAAATGTGTCCGGGAATTTTAGGTCAAAACATTGATAAATATACTTGGTTCTATTTTGGTGTAAATGTTAGACCTATGCTAATCATTGTTATGAAAAATCCCCATGGCTGGGAAGGAAGGTTGCGGATTCAGTCGTCATTTGGAGAAATCTTTTTTTTTTGTCTGTCTCCTGTTCGAAAATGTATGTTTCGACGTCCCTTTCTATATTCTATAGGCCCCCAAGATAGTTGGTTCTTCGTACCGGGGCTAACCGTGCCCTCGGGCACGGCCAAAGACCATCAACACCGTTCCAATGACAACTCACTGTTTTTTTCCTCCGTTGGACCCAGCCGTGATGCTACAGATACCTCTTCAAAGAGTTGGTATATAAATCCTTGCTTAAGCCAACGATCATACCACGTTGAATACACCAGTTCCCTTCAGATCACTCAAGTTAAGCAACGTCCGGGCGTGGTCAGTACTTGGAGGGGTGACCGCTTGGGAACACCACGTATCGTTGGCTCTTTTTTTGGCCCAACCCAGGCTGGGTGAGGTCAATGTGGGTAGCCGTTTTGCAAGTTTCCACCGAATGGAGGGTAAACCCCCCGTCTTGAATGACCAATAGATGTTAAAGAGACGTTAAGCCAAATTAAAAAAAAAAAATCCTTGCTAAACCCTGAAATATCTGATCGTTGTCGTCTATGTATGCTGGCTGCTCATGATGTATATCATGAGCAGCCAGCAACTATCCATCAAACCCAACTAATCTGGAGTCGGTAGCATTATGGTCAGATTCTGTTGGAGAGGCCGCCTTTCTTGGCTTGGAGACACAGTGAGAGTCGTTGAGAACGTTAACAACAAAAACATTCTATATGATTAAATCGTTGTATTTTCAATTATATGTAGTTTGCTGTATTTTGATTTGTTTGTAAATTACATTTTATTTCACCTTTATATTTACTTTAATTATGGTAGAATTAATTAATTACGCGTTTTTATTTTCTGTTTGTCTCTGTAAAATAATTGTGGGAACATTATTGGACCAGACAAGCATATACAGGGTGTCCATAAAGTCTCACCCCACAGAAAACCAGAGCTCTCTAGGATCTACCGTCCACGAATTACAGGGTAGAACATGTGACTTGGGGGGCTCTTTGATATTGTAGGTAAAAATGCCTAGAAATAAGTTTTTATGATCCCAAATAAGTAATTTAGTAAAAAAGATGGTTATCCCGCCTACTTTGGCCGCAGAAATCGAGCCTTACCTATCCAGCTGTTATGAAAATTTTGGTCTAAGAAAGCTCGAACACTGCGGTCGAATTGGGCGGGACAACCATCTTGTTGGAACACTATTTTTTACTAAATTACTTATTTGGGATCATAAAAAATATTTCTAGGCATTTTTACCTACCATTTCGGTGCGGCCGCTAAGGGAATGGGTCACATGTTCCACCCTGTAATTCGTGAACGGTAGATCCTAGAGAGCTCTGGTTTTCTGTAATGAACTCGTATTAACGAGACCTTTAAAACAAGGTGCCACTTGATATACCTTCTCATTTAAGATTTTGAAGTCAGTCGGTGCCCAGCCTAAACGGCTGGCCGAGGCCAAAAAAATTTTAGTCTAAAATAAATCCCCCTAAAATCTAAGGGATACGTGTTTTTGCGTTTTCTTATATTTTCAGCCATTCTCGAGATACGGGGGGTGGGGTGAGACTTTATGGACACCCTGTATAATAAATGGCCATGCCAAGTTTTATTAGATTAAAACCAAGCAGTCAGGCGTTATCTTGGTTCAAAAAGACTAACCGACAGTTTGAAGAAAAAAAGAGTTTAAAGTACACCATATTCCGTTTATTCAGTTACCGAAATTTCCGAAGTCAAGTCTTGTTTTAGCACGATTTATTTCCTCTTTTTGAATCACGAAAACTACAACGCCCTGTCCGATTTTAAGTGAGTGAGGTCTACAGCACAGAAATTGGTCTTCCTTTTCATCACACCACCCGTAATTGTAAAGTTTTTGACCCAACTTTTAAGGGAATTTCTGGAGGGAAAAATCCGGATATTTTCGCTGGAATTCGCGCATGACAATAAAGCTCATTTTTGTGCATTAACCCAACAAGTACATCCTGGAAAATACTTCAGTTCATAATTAAACGACTAATGCGTAGAAATGTCTGTCCAGTAGATCAGTATAACTCACCTACTGCGTAGAAATGTCTGTCCAGTAGGTCAGTATAACTTACTCACCTACTGCGTAGAAATGTCTGTCCAGTAGGTCAGTATAACTTACTCACCTACTGCGTAGAAATGTTTGTCCCGTAGGTCAGTATAACTTACTCACCTACTGCGTAGAAATGTTTGTCCCGTAGGTCAGTATAACTAACTCACCTACTGCGTAGAAATGTCTGTCCAGTAGGTCAGTATAACTTACTCACCTACTGCGTAGAAAAGTCTGTCCAGTAGGTCAGTATAACTTACTCACCTACTGCGTAGAAATGTCTGTCCAGTAGGTCAGTATAACTTACTCATTATTTATCCTCTGATCTATCCTAGAGTAATATATGAACGCAAAGCCCAGTTGGTATAGGTACTGATAATCAACGTAGCTCCACAATGGCTAAACCTAGAGACTTGAAATTTGGCACACAGATTTTTTTATAGTATGTAGGTGCATAATAAGAATGGGGAAAAAAATGTACTGGAAGCAAGTTACCTCCAAAAATTACGTTTTTTAGCGGGTAATTTTGCTATTATTTTCTAAGCAAACTAAAGGAGACAACGAAAAATTACTGAGAATGTACCCCCCAAAATAAAATATAAGGGCCCCTAAAAAATATAAAAATTGAAATCTTCCGATTTATGGACGATTTTCACCACCAAAAAATCGGAATTCAGAAGTACCACTTCCTGAAGCGAGAAAGCTGAATGAAATTCGATATAAAGGTAAAATCCTTGAGTAAAATATTGATTTTTTTTAAATAGGTGCCGTGCTCACCCTGGGGTCGGTTCCATCAAAAATCCATAATTGGGAAGCTTTAATGTCGCAAGTAACTGTAGCGAAGCACGGGCAAACAGCTAGTTAAAGAGAGTAGGCACTGAATAGAAGGTTGTGGCATGGTGGAATTAATGAGAGCAAAGCCGACCCCAAATAGAATTGGGAAAGGGTGATTTTAAAGAAGAAGTTCGTCATAATTGGGATGGATTTGAAGAAATTTCTCGTTCGAGTTTTGACATTAGCTCATTTTTGTTTTATTTGCTTGGTTTTAGGTCCAAAGTATCGAGATTAGCTCATATTTGTTTTATTTGCTTGGTTTTAGGTCAAAAGTATCGAGATTAGCTCATATTTGTTTTATTTGCTTGGTTTTAGGTCCAAAGTATCGAGATTAGCTCATATTTGTTTTATTTGCTTGGTTTTAGGTCCAAAATATCGAGATTAGCTCATATTTGTTTTCTTTGCTTGGTTTCAGGTCCAAAGTATCGAGAGACACTCTGTACGAGTGCGTCAATGCAGTTCTATTGAAAGCCAAAGAAAATAAGAAGAGGTTTCTTCAAACCGTCGAACTACAAATTGGATTGAAAAATTACGATCCACAAAAAGACAAACGGTTCTCCGGAACAGTCAAGTATGTCCTCAGCTGCTATGTTTATCCAATCACCTAACACACACCGATGACACATTCGCCGGAATAGTTAACGAACGTCTCGAGAAAAAAGGAGCGGAGCTCAATATCTTGAAACCGGTTTTAAATTTCGAAAAACCCTGAAACGTTCTTTATTTCAGAGGGGAAATTTTTCTAGTGGTTCTCAAATTTTAGGCACATAAGAAGACCCAAATTCGATTTTTTTAAATAGGCACTCCTATTATAATACATTATTGAAAAGAAAAAGTAAATGGCAATATTTTAAGATTTCGGTATTTGAGATCTTGAATCTCATTAGCACCGGAGTTATTCTAAGTTGAAGTTGACTTTTGTTTTAACATAGCTTTTGTAGTTTTATCAAAAATTGTAAGAAGAATAAAACTATCTTCTTTGAATTAGAACAAGCAGTGTTTCCCAACTTTGACATCGGGCCTTCTGACTGCCATGTTTTCATACGCGCCGAAAGAGTGGGATAGTAGTAGTAGCAGCGGTTTTTCTCACGAAATCAACCGTTCTTCCCATAGATGCATGATTAATTAAAATGGTTGAAACAGATTGCTATGAGTTTACCGAAAATATTTTGATGGCCCTCGGTTTGAACTGTGATGGTATGCGTTGCAGGTCGTCCTGGCGCGTAGAACCGGCCATCGTGAGGACGAAAGAACTGGGGTTCGCACGTTCTGTTCGTTCGATTTTTATGAAATTGGTGTCTAAGGAGACTTAATTAATTTCATTCGAATATTGTATCGGTTGTTTGTTGATACACTCACGACAGTCAGGAAGAAAGAAGTTGCGGTGTGTCATCTGTCGTGTGTTTAGGTAGTTGACTTCCTCTAGTCAACGGACCTATTACCCAGGGTCTTAAATGAATTGGGGAGGTAAAATTGTTTGAGTTGAATTCAAAAATGTTTACCGCTCTTTTTACAAAATGATTGATTTGTTTGTGGAGTGGACCTATTACCCAGGGTCTTAAATGAATTGGGGAGGTAAAATTGTTTGTGCTGAATTCAAAAATGTTTACCGCTCTTTTTACAAAATGATTGATTTGGTTGTGGAGTGGCGGACCTATTACCCAGGGTCCTAAATGAATTGGGGAGGTAAAATTGTTTGAGTTGGATTCAAAAATGTTTACCGCTCTTTTTACAAAATGTCTTGTTTGTGGGGTAAGTATCAACCTTGATGAACTGTGAAATTAGGCAGATTATTCAAAAACAAACAGGCTTCGATTGGCTCCTTAAAGACATGGCCGTTCCATTGCTGCTGTCATGCACATAATCATTTTAGTTAGTTTTTGTAGTACCTACCGATAGTTTCCATCCGTTTCACTTCTCATTGATATTTTCTCTTATAGCTCCCTCGAAATCGCTCATGCTCATTGAGCGTAAAAAACTGCCACATTGCGATATGGTCCTTGCGAAATGCTCAAACTAAATTCGGCATTTTAGCAAGTTTTTTTTAATGGCTTTCTCCCAACCAGAGAGGTGTTATTACGGCCATGTCTCCTCCAAAAAGGCCTTACTGTTGGGTAAAACGAAAATTTCTACTCAAAGTCAACCTGGCTGGAGTCATTCAGTTATTTTGCAGATGTGATCGTTTTTTCCCGCTGAATGAGTGTTTTTGGAGTTTGAGCCTGACATTTACATTAAATATGGAAAAAAATGTCGATAGTTGGCATCGTTTTTCGGTGCTTCTGGACTAGCCCGTATAAGATTTAAAAAAATCGAAATGGTTCCAAGAAAATCTAGATTCGAAATTGGCGACCGATCGACCACCACCCACACTAATAAGGCTAAAGTTATTTTTTTGTTTTGCTTCTTGTATAATTGAATTTTTTTAATTCACCACTTCTGGACGGTTGTCAAAATTTTCATTTAATTTTGTTCATTCAGACTGAAGCACATCCCTCGTCCCAAAATGCAAGTGTGTATCCTTGGAGACCAACAACATTGTGACGAAGCCAAGGCCGCCGGCGTGCCTTTCATGGATGTCGAAGCACTCAAAAAATTGAATAAGAATAAGAAACTAGTGAAAAAATTGGGTAAGTAACGAAGATTGGGGTGTGAAATAAGAATAAGAAACTGGTGGAAAAATTGGGTAAGTAATGAAGATTGGGGTGTGAAATAAGAATAAGAAACTGGTGGAAAAATTGGGTAAGTAACGAAGATTGGGGGTGAATTGAGAATGGAAATGGGGCGTATGTTCTTTTACGCCCCATTTCCGCGTCTGTTGGTATCGGAAAATCTGCCATAGGGGTGACGTACAAACCCAGATAGAGGAAAAATACCACCCTCAAAATTTGATTATTTAGGTTTCCAAGGTACGTAGAATTCAAAAATCGAACTTGAAAAAAATTCCTTAGTCCGCCGTAATGGGCACTTTTGCCATTTAGCCTTCCATACTAAACATTTAGTATGGAGCCTTGACAGTACCAAAATGGGGCCTATATACCAAAATTCATAAAAATCATGGCGGATTAACGGTTTTTTCTTCAGTATTTTGTATTCTACGTACATTGAAACGTAAAATAAAAAAAAAATAAAATGAGGTCCGAAAGGAAGGGTGAAAAAAGCTCCGTTTTTTCACCCTTTCGTGAATTTGATTCACTACTCGTTTTTGAGGGGACTATTTTCGTGACTGATTCCAAAAATTAATTATTGAAAGTAGTAAACCAACATTTTTTCTATCAATCTATCTATCTAACCAAGTCTCCAATGATGATTATTTTATTGGCATGTATTACCTGATAAATTGATGCTGATGTGTTTTTTCTCTGATGGAACTTGGTACTTTTAGAATTGTTAATTGATAAATTTTAGAGCTTTTTGCGAAACCATTGTCATTGCGTTTTTGATAGATATGATACTGCTATTGCACGAATTAATAATTGCTCATATCGAATTTTTGTACATGTCAGCAATTCTATTTTTAGCAGAATATCTCAAACGGTGTGAATTCTCTAGTTTTAACACTGAAACTAGACCTGTCCGTATAGCCAGCGTCTATGGCACGTTGAATACACCAGTTCCCGTTAGATCACTGAATTTGAGCAACATCCAGCGAGGTTGTGCCATGTGGGTGTCCACGTGGGTTCGCGCCTTCGTGATGCTGGCTATTTTTCCGGCCCAACCCAGTCTGGGTGCAATGTGGGTAGCTGGTTTGCAAGTTTTCAGCGAATGGAGGGTGAAACCTCCGTCTTTAATGACCAATAAATGTTAAAGAGACGTTAAGCAAAATTAAAAAAAAAAAAAATCTCAACGAAGTCGCTAAATATTGTTGTAGAGAAAAAAAAATAGACATTACAATAAAAAAATAAAAAAAACGTACCTAACACGAAAATTCCAATACTGTTCGCAAACATCGTATTTAAAACGCTCGAGAATACACACGAATTAATCACTCGCTTATCACTTAGAAAACACAACGATCTCGCTTCCAAAAGTATACTCGCTCCGTTTATCACTCAAATGATACTGACTGACTTCTAATCGCGACCCCTGTATTTATACCTGCATTCAGAACGTTCTAGAAGGATCGGGAAAAGGATTTTTCTACTACACAAACAAACTATAAATAATAATTAAAACGTAAAACACCCATCCTAAAATGTAAACAAAAACAATGCTTTGTAATGAGGGAGCAAATAATATGTCATTCATATTCATAATGAATATACTTTTGACTAATATCTCGGAGAATATCTATCTATTGTTAGGATGTATTTTTTTTTATTTTGGTGAAATATTTTTTGATCAGAATCTTCCATTAGCTGATGAGTTTTTGGACCCTATTGGGCTAACAAATTATGAGTGAGATCTACAGTTTGCAGAACTACTAATTGATTTTTCTTGTGCCTATTTGTTTTCAGCCAAAAAATACGACGCTTTTCTTGCTAGTGACGCCCTGATCAAACAAATTCCTCGTCTTTTGGGACCCGGTTTGAACAAAGCCGGTAAATTCCCTGGTCTTCTGTCACATCAAGAATCGATGACACAAAAAATTGATGAAGTTAAAGGAACAATCAAATTTCAAATGAAAAAGGTAATATTATCAATTAGATGTTGACCCAACCGGGGACGACGCTCAAGTGACCCACTCTGTGACAAATTAGGTCAATGTGAACCTTATGCAGGGTTCTTAGGTGGAAATGTTGGGCAACAAGCAGCGCCTACACTTAATTTTTAGTGTGTACCTATAATGTTGTGTTGTTTAATTCAGAACTTGTGATAAGTGGATTGTTTGCCTTTTTATCTCGTAATTTTTTTTTACAATATTTTAAAAATAATCAGAAAATGAGTGAGAAAGATATTCTTATAACTGCTGCCGCGGCTGTCCTCTTGGAAGCCAAGGAGGTTTTGGATAAGACCGAGTCTTTCCCGTGAAATAAATAAATAAGAGTACAGCTGACTTCATGACTTGGACGATGTTGATGAATTGAATTTGGAATACAGGTGTTCTGGATCTAACAATTTTTTTCGAATGACAAGTTGCGACTTCGAAGAATTATTAAAAAATATTGCATCTATAATATCAAAAATGTCAATGTTTCTGGAAACATTTTGAAATGTTCCACCTCCTATGGAAACTGTTGGACAACAGTTTCCCAACACGTGTGACATTGTAGATAAGTGTGGACCCTGCTTTAAAAATGCTCGTATAGCTAGAGAGAAGAAAAAAATGTTTGGGTTCCGTAACAATGCCTGAAAATTTCATCAACATCTGCTAAGCTAAACTACGAGGTCTGTACAACATGAAGTATTTTTTCTTTTCTTTCATTTGAATAGATTTCAATGCGATCCACTTTAAAATATTTCCCTTCGGCGTTGATACAGTGCTGGAGCCGGTGTTTTTTTAGCGGACGTTCCTCTTAAAAATTTTAAAATCCAGGTTTAGAATAATGATAAAAATATGTAGATATGAGGTCACTGGAAAGGTTTTGATGGCCCTTGGCTGGTATGAGGTCACTGAAAAGGTATTGATGGCCCTTGGCTGGAACTGTGATAGTGTACATGCCATGTCCTGGTGCTTAGAACTAGCCATAGTGAGTACATTTTTTATCAGTTCTTTAAATCTGTTTCCCAGATGACATTTAGGCTATGTTCAGATGATCGCGCGGTAATGTAGACAATATGTACTATTTAGATATAGATCTTGTGCCGCGCGGTTCGTCGTACCGCGCATTCATCTAAACATAGCCTTAGTTTGTCGCTCACGGTTTTTGGACTTCTTTCACATTTCAGCTCGGGGAAAAGGAAGAATTCACAAGGACTCCCAGGTGAATAAGGGATTATGCATTTTTCAAGTTCATTTGAACTGGGTGAAGGCTACAGTTTACAGAACTACTTGCTAATAAATTTTTTGTTTTGATTTTAGGTTCTGTGTTTGAGCGTTGCTGTTGGTCACGTTACTATGAAACCTGACGAGCTTGTCCAGAATGTCCACTTGTCTATCAACTTTTTGGTGTCGCTTTTGAAGAAACATTGGCAGAACGTGCGCTCCCTTCATATTAAATCCACGATGGGACCTCCACAACGATTATATTAGAGATTTAGATTTTGTTTTTTATATTATAACATCCGTTATGTTTGTATGAGGAAATACATTTTGTTGACATAATTTGAAGAAAAATTAAATATGTTTTTACTTTCTTTCGCTTTTATCTTCTACACGATTGAAAATTGGGTTCAAAGGTGTTTTAATCAAATCATTTATTTTCGAAGCTCTTTATATGATTGAAAATGGGGTTCGAAGGTGTTTTATCGAATCTTTATTTTTGAGGATTTTCTATCTTTTAAAATGTTCTCTGGATCATTTAAAATCGATTTAGTTCTGGAAAAATTTCTATCTTTTAAAATGTTCTCTGGATCATTTGAAATCGATTTAGCTATGGAAAAAGTTCCTATCTTTTAAAATGTTCTCTGAATCATTTAAAATCGATTTAGTTATGGAAAAATTTCTATCTTTTAAAATGTTTTCTGGATCATTTGAAATCGATTTAGCTATGGAAAAAGTTCCTATCTTTTAAAATGGTCTGTGGATCATTTAAAATCGATTTAGTTATGGAAAAATTCCTATCTTTTTATCGATATAGTTATGGAAAAATTCCTATCTTTTAAAATGTTCTCTGAAGAAACTCCTATCTTAAAATGTTCTTTGGATCTTTTAAAATCGTTTTAGTTTTGAAAAAATGGTTGTTGTTTTTTTGGAGCCAAGCCCCGCTCAAAAGATCATTGTGGTTAGTGTACTCGTATAGTGTAACCATATCAGGCATGGAATAGTATTCTTGTGGGCGAGGCATGGTCTAATGAACCCTAGCATATACTATGCGACGAACATGGATCGGTATTCTCGTGAGCGAGGCGTGGCTAAATTTTGATGAAAATTTGTTCATAGAATTTGATGATTCATTTTGGGGTCGTGTGGCCATTTAAACACAGTGAGAATTAAGGTTCTCAGAACGACTCACTATTTGACTGAACAAACTGAAGTCTAGGTGTAACTGTAAACTTCCGTCTGTTTGTTCCGCGATCAGATCTCTGAAAACACCGCCCGAACCAGAGCATCATTTTTTCAGTTTCAACACGTGATTAACACAGTGCCCGATAGATCACTGAAGTTAAGCAACGTCCGGCCATGTGGGTGTCCACGTGGGTTCGCGCCCTCGTGATACATTTTCTTGACCTCTCCCAGCCTGGGTTAGGCCGAAAAAGGGCCTAACCCATTTTTCCGGCCCAGCCCAGGGTGGATGAGGTCCATGTGGGTAGCTAGTTTGCAAGTTTCTATTCATGGAAGGTGAACCCCCCACCCTGAATGACCAATAGATGTTAAAAAGACGTTAAGACGTAAAAAAAACTGCCAAATTTTTATTTACCTTTAAAGGTATCTAGAATCTAAAAATCCAATTAGCCAACGATCATACCACGTTGAATACAGATAACTGAACTTAAGGAACTTCGGTCGTGGTCAGTACTTGGATGGATGACGCTTGAGAACACCACGTATTTTTATGGCCCAACCCAGGCTGGGTGAGGTCTATGTGGGTAGCTGGTTTGCAAGTTTCCAGCGAATGGAAGCCAAAACCCCCTTCTTGAATGACCAATAGATTTTAAAGAGACGTTAAGCCAAATTAAAAAAAAAATCCAAGGTCTTGCAGCAGTAGCGAAGCACAGACAAACAGGTAGTATGAGTATAGTTAGCAGGTACCTAGGTATATAGTTTTATGATTACTGATTAGATGATATGGGATAACCTTGAAGTCGTGTAGTGGTTATCCTGAACTCGCATACATTACGACATACCTTCGGTCAAAAATTAATATTAGTTATAGAGATGGGATTTTCGACTCACATGATGCTCAATAAGAGTCGACTCCGTGGGTCGACTCTCGATCTCGACTCTTTTCTAGTGCTAATTTTAAAAACATAAAGGTACTCGTAAGTCGACTCTTTGAAGATCGACTCATGAGTGAGTCGACTCATGACTCGATTCGTGGATGACTAACCCATCCCTAATTAGTTAGGTACTTTTCGTAGACTAGACTATGAAGTGAGAGTGTTTGCTGATACGTAACATTAAAGTTAGTACTATTTTGAAACAGATCTGGGAAAGGTAAGTTTATACAAAAGTAGTTAAAGTGCCATGACGGATGACAGATTTTTTAAATACTGTGAGCCGATCAAGAACATTGAAGCCATAACACTGCTTTACAAATCAATTGTATGATCTGTCCCTGAGTACGTCGCTGTCTTGGGATATCCAAAAACCTAAATTTAAAAAAAAATCCGTAGAAAGAGTCCAATCACGATTTGTAAGATATTTATTTCATAAAAAAAATCACTTTTACCCTAAATATCCCCATTACCTATATTGAATATGAACTTCTTATTGAAAATCTACTGGAATCCCTCTCATCCCGGGCTACAAAATACCAAATTAACCTACTCCGCGATACCTATATTACTTGGAAAAATCCAAAACTCGATTTTACTTGGCAAATTAATTTTCTCGTCCTAAATTTCAGACTGAGAACAGTCCCTTCCATATTGTTCGAAATTCCAAACCGGAAGGACGTTTGTTATTTTAGATCCCTCATAATAATGGCTATGGATGTGTACAACACTATGGAGATCCAGCCGGATTTCCATAATGTTACTCCTAAATTACTCTTATATCATTCATAACTCCTCTCCTATTTTCTTATACTCTTCTCCTATATATCAGTAATTGCCCCTCATTGTCTTCTGATATGCAGGTGGTGTTGATATTAACATAAAAAAAAAAAAAAAAAAAATACATACCTATTTCTATTTAGTCTAAGGATTGAGATTTATATAGGTGTCCGTGCCCTCCTCCAACTCATTGGGATAAAGGACACAGCAGATCACCATTCCTTTAATTTTTTTTAAATTTTGTACGTGATGAGGTATAATGAAATTTGAGAAACAGTGCCTCCTTTAAAAACGGGGGGGGCACGTGCATCCCCGGGGCCTCCCCTATATCCGCGCGTTGATTTGTCAACTTGCATCAGTATTGGAATTGGAGAGACGATTGATTAAAAAAAATATCTTATTTTCTAGGGTTCGATTAATCGTAACCAAAAAATTGATCATCCGATTACTCGAATTTAATAGAATCGATTATTTTCTAGAAACATCGATTTTGTTATTTTGACTGTCAATGGTTAATGGGGTCCGACTTAGGGGAGAACTGTAGGGTCCTCGAACAAGGGAAAAATCCCATGTTCAAAATATTTTTCCCGTTTGGGGGAAAAAAAATTGCTCAAGCAATAAAGGCATGGCCGTAAAAACGTTTCCTAACCTGTCGAGGGGGTTAAAATATGTCAATAAGGCTAACAAGTAAACATAAAAAGTTAAAAACAAAACAAAAGAGAAGTGGAAAAAATAAAAATATGGTTGGTGGGATTTTTCCCGCGATGTGTCACGCCGCACGCGACAAAAATCCCACAACTTTGGGACCCTACGGTTCTCCCCGGAGTCATACCCAGGTATTAATTATATGTCGGTGGTACCAGATGTACTATAATTATAGTATTTGTTCTATAATCAAGGGCCCCTGTACTATAGTGAGTTGCAAATGTACTATAATTTTCCAATTTTATTCCAATTGAATATTTGTCAGTAGGTAGTAAGACCATAGAAAATTCAATTTTCTATGGGGGGGATGCCATGTCACAGACTTACACATGTGGACGATGTATTCCCGTGAACCGCGCGAAAAATTTACCTATTGATAAGTACATAATATGTACTTAGAAATAGGTAGCTCCTTAAAATATTATATTTTGAGCCAACCAACCTCAACCATGGGGTTAAACAATGCCGACCCCAAGTAGGTTTAGGAAAAGCCAAAGTCATAGAAGAAGATAAATAACCCCCCCGCGTATTTTTCATCAACTCACCCATTTTTAGATAGTTTTTGCGTACTATAATTTTTCATGAATTTTTTTTTGTCTGTGTACCATAACAAAATGTGTGTACTATAATTGCACTACATGAATCTGGCAACACTGTAGTGAATGTATTAATAATATGTTATCACTGTTACCAGGTCGTAGGGAATTTCCCTACGCGTAGGGAGAATTAGGGGTCCGTAGGGAGAGAGGGAATTTTCATCAAAAAAGGCCAAAACGTAGGGAAATTTAAAGATTTTACTATTTTTGCATTTAATACGCATTTTGGATTAATTCTCTTCTAGAGAAAAGTGAATAATTCGTCCAAACTTTTTGTAGAATTCACCCAAAATTGAATGTTGACAATTAATCAGATCAGATAATAAAATATGACTAATCGATATTTTGGGAATCGATGTAAAAATACTGCGGGAATTCGGGAATTTTTAAATTGACATTTAATTTTTTCTTTTCTTTTTTCTTCGTTTTAGTTTTGACTTGACTAATTGACTCATGAATCATAATAATTTTCATTTCTTCATGTTATATCTAATGTAGGTACATAAAATCCGACAAAGATGGCCAAATTTATGATCCCTACTGGGAATCAAACCCACGTCTCTTATATTTAATTCTGCCATCATGTTTATCTCTAAGAAATCATCACTACGGCACGCTACCAGGAGCCTAACTACAGGTACCTACTGATTTTCTCACCATAAACTTGTAAAAGTTGACATTTTTAACGTAGGAAAACTGTAGGGAGAAAGTCTTTTAGCGTAGGGAAATATAGGGAGAANCCCGAAAACAATCAAAATGCCGACACAAATGATAACAGTCCAAACGATACGACAAGGTTGCCACAGTTACATTTGATTGTTCACAGTAGGGCTGTTGGATTAGGGACAAAATGCGGCATTTATCGTATTTCGGTGCTTGATGACTTTTTTGCTTCCAAAAATCATTTTATCTAGTGTAAATTTAAGTTGCCCCTTCCGTGCTGCATACTCTCGGGAATTTCTAGGGGGGGCAGCTGCCCCCCCTTCTTACGCCCATGTCTTCGTTTTAGTTTTGACTTGACTAATTGACTCATGACTCTTAATAATTTTCATTTCTGCATGTTATATCTAATGTAGGTACATAAAATCCGACAGAGATGGCCAAATTTATGATCCCTACTGGGAATCAAACCCACGTCTCTTATATTTAAGTCTGCCATCATGTTTATCTCTAAGAAATCATCACTACGGCACGCTACCAGGAGCCTAACTACAGGTACCTACTGATTTTCTCTCCATAAACTTGTAAAAGTTGAAGTTTTTGGCGAAGGGAAACTGTAGGGAGAAAGTTTTTTTAGCGTAGGGAAAGGTAGGGAGAAATCAAGGCCTCTGTAGGGAATTTTGAGGAAAACGACCTGGCAACACTGTCTGTTATCACTGTTATCAGTACAAGAGTTACAAGTTTGCTTTTGATGTAATCGTAAGCTAATTAGCTAATGAAATAGCTGTCAAGATATTTTATTTTATTTCGTTTTCATTGAATGTGTCGGAAAAGATTTATTTTTTAAAGATTGCACAATTTACCCAATACATCGTGCCCTCATTTTGTTTTAAAAAAGGTGAATAATTCATTCAAAAAGGTAAACAAAAATCGTCTTTAAATGGAAGGAATTTATTTGTGTTAAACCTAATGCTTTGTCACAATGCACTTCTCCATGTTATTACTAAATTTTTGCCTTCGCTTTGATTCGAACCAACAATATCCCTAAGCAGAGAGCGTACCAGCGTACAAATGTGGTGAAAGTGTGTGAAAGTTGACTTGTATGTTGTAAAATAATAATTGTAGTTTGATAGAGGGATTTTCAATCAACTAATTAAATGGTTAGGTGTTTTTAAAGGATCTTTAAAATGTTTTTTGGATTGATTTAATTATGGATAAATGTTAAGGTACCAATACACATTGAGATTTTCCTCACGATAAATTCCTTGAGGAATTCCTCAACGGACACACACGGTATTTTTTTTCTGTAGTTAAAGTTTTGTGAGCATTGCGAGCACTGAAACTTGGTTTCGTGATTCTTTTTTATTTTTTTTTTCAATTTCGTATAAAACACAAAATAATGAGTGACGGGTTTGCTACGTGTGCAAAATGTAAAACTCNCAATAGGAGTATTTGGTGCAAGGAATGGCTTTTGAAGAGAGATACATATTCTCACACGAATCTACTTTCGGAATTGAAGCTCTTCCCAAAAGATTTTCATAATTACTTGAAAATGGACGAAGATACGTGCCTACATTTATTGTCATTGGTGACTCCCTTAATCACCAAAAAAGACACTGTAATGGGGCAAGCTATTTCTCCTCATGAGAGACTCACTGCAACATTGAGGCTACTGGAAGGTCTTATGAAGACTTGAAGTTTTCTACAATAATTTCTCCACAAGCACTCGGTTACATAATACCTGAGATTTGCCAAGCTATCTATGCTGTACTTTCATAAATATGGATAAAATCCTCCAAAAATTCCCGAGCTGACACCATTCTACTTAAAAAAACATAATTCCTTATTTCACCACTCCAAATAAAAACTGACAAAATGGACTGATTTTTATACATGGTTCGTCTACGGTCATGCCCCGTTCATGGTGCACAAGAACACTCGGATTAGATTACGCTCATGCTCGTAAGCGAGGTATGCCGGTAACCTAGTCTCCTAAACATTTCAAAAGTGCGTATAAATCACATTCATCCACACCTAAATCAATTTTAAATGATCCGAGAAACATTCAAAACAAACTTAGGTTTCTAGGTTTATAAATAAAGATCAGCCGATAAAAACACCATTGCACCGCCCATTTATACCGAAATCAAAGAGAAAAGAAAGTCTGCGAAAGATAACGACGGAATATTCTACAAAATTGATACGTCCTCCAACCATAGGCTAAAGTCCTACCACGTAGAATGTAGAATGGTCTAGTTTGCTAGTCAATAATAATACCTACAATTAGTTCTGTGTAACTTCATCAGATGTCTCAGTGGCAGACTGTGCATCACACTTGTATATTTCTTGTGTTATTATGTCACAATGTTTGTGGACATCATAGCATTACAAGGTATTTTCAACATCCACTCCAATATCACTAAGCCTAAGCTACACTTAAACAATTTTTACTTTATAATGCTACCACTTGGCGCTATTACCATATTGTCCTCAGGAGGGTTTTTTTTTAATTTGGCTTAACGTCTCTTTAACATCTATTGGTCATTCAAGACGGGGGGTTTACCCTCCATTCGGTGGAAACTTGCAAAACGGCTACCCACATTGACCTCACCCAGCCTGGGTTGGGCCAAAAGAAGAGCCAACGATACGTGGTGTTCCCAAGCGGTCACCCCTCCAAGTACTGACCACGCCCGACGTTGCTTATCTTCAGTGATCTGACGGGAACTGGTGTATTCAACGTGGTATGATCGTTGGCTTCATCAGGAGGCTGAGTGTTAAACCCCAAACACAACCAGACCAAGTAGAAAATTCGAAAAAACCTTTTTCAAATTTTCGACCCGTCCGGGAATCGAACCTGGAACCTCCTTGGTGCAAGCCGAGTGTGATGCACACTCTGCCACGGATAGTCAGAATGAAGATTTAAATTTGGAGGCAATATTTTATCAAATTGATCAATTTAGGAATTGGCAGACCCGAAGAAAGAGCATGACATCACTGAAGTCTTTCTTTTTAGCAACTAGTTTAGTTTCTCACTCCCGAAAAAAGAA
>CM022878.1:1444721-1470657 GCA_012654025.1 Pachypsylla venusta | reverse complement strand
AAAAGGTCAACGGTTGGTTTAACATCAGATTAATACTTCATATTTATAATCGTCCTACGCTCAATTTTTGTGATTTTAAAAGATCAACGGTTGGTTTTAGACAAGAGCCATTCCGTTTTTTTTTGTAGCAAAACAATTTTAGAAGCCTTAAAACACCAAAAAAATACGCATCAAAAAGTTTTAGGCATATTCATTTCATGACCCCTCATAACTGCGCTGCTGATCGGGAAAAAAGTGCCACATACTCACCAAAGAAGCAAAATTACAATCGGGGACGTCATGCAAAAGATGAAGTCAATCGCAAAATAATTCGATTTTTAATAATTATTTTTCGATTTTTAAGTGCCAATTTTGGGGGGTTTATTAAGCAAAGTGTGGCCTTTATTTGAGCTCTACTATACGTGGATTCTTTTTTTGCATAACCTTTTGAAACACCCTGTATATCCAGTTTAATTGTATGTAAATATCTGTCTTTATGCAAAATTTCAACATTCTATCAGTTGAATATTACAGTACATTGTATTTTCCTCCCCCAAAACGAAACCGTTTTGGAGCATTTGGAGATAAAATATTTCTGATTTTTCCCTTCACTGGGATGTCAGTTGCTAACTTCATGTATAATTTCAGCCCTGTAGATAGATATACGCAAAGATCATGAGTCCAGTGAGTATCCAAAAATGCAAACTTTGAAATCTTTGTCGTGTATCTTTTTTTTTTTTTTTTTATTATTATTTAAAAAGTTATGCCCCGGAACCGCTTTCGCATTACTTCAGGGCACTCCTTTTACAGCCATGCCATTCCGGAAACGATAAAATTCGATCAGAAAATTTTCGCTCCGGGCGGGATTCGAACCCACAATCTCCGGACCAACAGTCAATGCACTTAACAACTCGGCCACGGAGATTGTCGTGTATCTACTGAACTATAGTTACTACCGGAATGTGTTCAAAATTTTGTGTGCAAAACTACCGGAATGTGTTCAAAATTTTGTGTGCAAAACTACCGGAATGTGTTCAAAATTTTGTGTGACGGTGTGCAAAACCATTTGAATTGCTTCGTATGAAGATACACTACTCTGCCTTTCGTTCATGTTTTTTTTTTAAAATCGAGGCCCGTCAGCGTCGTTTAAATTTCTGAAACACACTTGTGTCTGAAAGGCCAACTTTTTTGTTTGTTTACAGTGCTGCCAAGTTAGGTCTGGTTGGACTTTCGAACACACTATCTATTGAAGGTGCAAAAAATAATATCCACTGCAATGTGATTGTACCTACCGCCGCAAGCAGACTGACGGAGGACATCCTGCCACCCGGTGAGTAAGCATAGACAAGGAATTCTTTGACATCCTGCCACCCGGTGAGTAAGTATAGAGAAGGAATTCTTTGACATCTTGCCACCCGGTGAGTAAGTATAGAGAAGGAATTCTTTGACATCCTGCCACCCGGTGAGTAAGCATAGAGAAGCAATTCTTTGACATCTTGCCACCCAGTGAGTAAGTACAGAGAAGCAATTCTTTGACATCCTGCCACCCGGTGAGTAAGCATAGAGAAAGAATTCTTTGACATCCTGCCACCCGGTGAGTAAGCATAGAGAAGCAATTCTTTGACATCTTGCCTCCCCCCGGTGAGTAAGTACAGAGAAGCAATTCTTTGACATCCTGCCACCCGGTGAGTAAGTATAGAGAAGAAATTCTTTGACATCATGCCACCCGGTGAGTAAGCATAGAGAAGGAATTCTTTGACATCCTGCCACCCGGTGAGTAAGCATAGTGAAGGAATTCTTTGAGACACGGGCATGGTTTAAAAAATAGACGCTGGATTTCAGAGGCCATTGGTTTTGCGTGTCAATCCAGTCTATATTTTCTTCGAACAAAGATTGCCCACCTTTCGGTCTGACGACCTTATCCCCTTGTGTATGTTTAAACTGTGAATGTTAGATGAAAAAAAAAAAAAAAANAGAAAAAAAAATGGTTGCGTGTACTTATGTACGCGCGTGAGAAGTTGTACTTCTTTGTCTTACACTGATGCGGTTTGTGTTACACCACCCAGGAGTGAACTCAGAACCTACCAACTAGAAAACAGAGGCCTTGCCACTGATCCACTATGCTCTATGGATATAGAATGAGAAAATATAATATTTAAATTTAACTCTCATCATTTTTTCATAACTAACACCATCCTCATCATTTTTTTATAACTAACTTCATCTCTGTTAATTTTGTGTTACACTGATGCGGTGATAATTTTTTGTTAAAGCTGCGCGCGCATCTTAAAGTTTCACTCTCATCATTTTTCATATCGCGCCTAAAGAAGTATAACTTCAAAAATGAACTGTTTTTCCTCTCTTGCCTCCTTTTAGGGTGGGCTTGTGCTGTCACTGCATCATTGCAACCATATCCATAGAAAAGGGTACATTTTTTTTAATTGCCTAGCGGTGTCATATCATTTTCAATTCAATCTTTTTATGTAGGTCTTGAATGACCAATAGATGTTAAAGAGACGTTAAGCCAAATTAAAAAAAAAAAAAGATACCTCAAAAGATGAAAGTTGGCCAAAATTTTGACCATACATTGTGTTGTAAGCCGGAGGCTATAATTTATAGATTATAATTCAAATTTTTAAAAAAAAATTTCACAAAAATTTTGTTGTCACAATTTTCTTACAATAATATCTTGTGGAAGATTGTTAAATCTATTTTAGCAAAATTTATTTAAGAACTCAAACATGTTGGTGAGCTTGTCACGCATGCGTAGCGTCAAAGCAAACGTCATATGAATAAATTTCGTAACATATATTCGTGAGCAGTAACGTCAAAGGTGAGGGCATTCAATTTTGGTGAACTATTTTCAAAAATGAGCCTTTGGAATTGACCACAAAGAACAATACTCTCAAAATTTGATATTTTGCGTTTCAAGGTAGAATCCTAAAGGAATAACCAATTCTGTTTGTGTTAACGTAAAGTAGGGTNTTTGATATTTTGCGTTTCAAGGTAGAATCCTAAAGGAATAACCAATTCTGTTTGTGTTAACGTAAAGCAGGGTCCTCTCACTTAAAGTGGAAATGTTGTACAACATTGCAACACAAGTATGGACGTGTTGGGAAACTGTTGTCTAACAGTTGCATGTTTCCATAGAAGGTGGAACATTTCAAAATGTTTCCAGAAACATTGACATTTTTGGGTAAAACTTCCGAATCGCGGCTTTTTCGAAAAATTAACTTTTTTTGTTGTTTGAAAATGACCTATTTTCAAGAAACTTTAACGAATTTTTCGGGAGCGAGGTGTTTTGCGTTGTAGAAAAAAAAAAGTTTCACCCACTAGGTAAAACTTTTATGTACCCATAAATCGAGGCATGGCCGATCAAAACGTTTCCTAACCTCTCTTGGGGGGAGGACGTTCATCTTAACGCTTCCCCAGAGAGGNAAAAAAAAAAAAAAAAAAAAAAAAAAAAAAAAAAAAAAAAAAAAATTGACCATTGTTTAGGATTTTAACCATATTGATTTAATGAATGATTATTTATTTATTGTTTTCAACAGACTTTTTCGCCGAACTTCGTCCAGATCTCATAGCGCCTGTTGTGGCTTGGTTGTGTCATGAAAATTGTCCTGAAAATGGTACCATAATTGATTCTGCCGCTGGATGGGCTGCTAAATGTAAGTTAGGACTTGGTTTTCAATTAAATTCAAAACGAATTGTTCTAAAAATGCTAATAATAGTCCTTATTTATAAAATTGAATTTGTTGGGTGTATTTAGTCATTATAATATCTTTTATTATATTTTATTTATAATGCCCGAATAGGACTGAAGAGTCCCTTGAAACCGACAGTTTTTACAGTCCTATTATTATGTGATAAATATCTCAAATTAATGACTATATAATTCAATGGGTTGGCTGGGTCTGAACCCACGCCCTATAGTATCCTAACGGTGAAAAAATCTAAACGATTTTTCTGAACGATTCACATTTTATCTGCATACAATTTATTATTTGGTATATATCCGGTTGTAAAAACAACAAAAATATTTTGGTGTTAAAAAAAGTGAAAAAAATATGCCCCTGAATCGCTTCCACATTACCTCAGGGCGGGGTAGCATTTACAGCCATGTTACCCCGGAAAAGAGAAAATTGCCCTGATGTACAATATTTAGTGAAAGTTGCCCAGATGTACAATATTTAGTGAAAGTTGCCCTGATGTACAATATTTAGTGAAACTTGCCTTGATGCACAATATTTAGTGAAACTTGCCCTGACGTACAATATTTAGTAAAACTTGCCTTGATGTACAATATTTAGTGAAAGTTGCCCTGATGTACAATATTTACTGAAAGTTGCCCTGATGTACAATATTTAGTGAAAGCTGCCCAGATGTGCAATATTTAGTGAAAGTTGCCTTGATGTACAATATTTAGTGAAAATTGCCCTGATGTACAATATTTAGTGAAAGTTGCCCTGATGTACAATATTTAGTGAAAGTTGCCCTGATGTATAATATTTAGTGAAAGTTGCCCAGATGTACAATATTTAGTGAAAGTTGCCCTGATGTATAATATTTAGTGAAAGTTGCCCTGATGTACAATATTTTTAGTGAAAGTTGCCCAGATGTACAATATTTAGTGAAAGTTGCCCTGATGTATAATATTTAGTGAAAGTTGCCCTGATGTACAATATTTAGTGAAAGTTGCCCTGATGTACAATATTCAGTGAAAGTTGTCCTGATGTACAATATTTAATGAAAGTTGCCCTGATGTACAATATTTAGTGAGAGTTGCCCTGATGTACAATATTCAGTGAAAGTTGCCCTGATGTACAATATTTAATGAAAGTTGCCCTGATGTACAATATTTAGTGAAAGTTGCCCTGATGTACAATATTCAGTGAAAGTTGCCCTGATGTACAATATTTAGTGACAGTTGCCCTGATGTACATAATATGTTGATCTCCTATTTTTCAACATTTATTTCCCTTCCTATTTTGTTATAGGTCATATTGTTCGGGGTAGAGGAACTCTTTTGCGTCAGTCAATCTCAGAGAACGTTACGCTGGAAAAAGTTAGAAACGTTTGGGACAGAGTGACGGATATGTCGGAAACCATTCGAGTGTCCAGTTTGGAGGAAACTGTCGGTGAGTACGAACAGATAGCCGAAACAGCGTCAATCACACGTTGAGTTCCTGTAAGATCACTGAAGTTAATGTACGTCAAGCAAGGTTTTACTTGGTGGGTGATCATGTAGGTTTTAGTCAGGGTAGGTAAGGTAAATGTGGGTAGCTAGTTTATAATCCAGTTGATTACAAACTAGCTACCCACTTAGTCGACGCGAACAGGGGGATGTTGTCGTTGGAATGCAAGTTAGGCGATCTTTGGTCGGAAAAAAATCCCGAGTGTACTTGGTACGTAGAACCAATTGCCTGTGAAGTTCACAATCGTTCACGAGGACTCGAATCACCTGTGAAGTTAACAATTTCTTGTAAATTCCACTATCTCCTGTGAAGTCCAGGAAATGCTCGAAGTTGCCACCTCTTCCAGTGATTTTATGTTTCCTCTTTGGAACATTCCCGGGTTGTTACACACAATTTCTATTTTTGCTTGGAACTATTGTTGATATTTGTGAAACATCGTCCTATGTTCCTGAATTCTTGCTAATTGTAGCGGTGTTTTTCTCGAAATCAACTGTTCCCCCATTTATAGATTCACGATTTTAAAAAATGAGTGTATGTGTACTTATGTACGCGCGTGAGAAGATATACTTTTTTTCAAAAATAAATTTAGTAATATTTCAAGAAACATACTACCCCACCCGACTTAAATTTAATATTTAAATTTAACTCTCATCATTTTTTCATAACTAACTCCATCTTCATCATTTTTTCATAACTAACTTCAGCTGTGGTAATTTTGTGTTACACTGATGCGGTAATAATTTTGTGTTACACGATGCGGTGATAATTTTGTGTTACACGATGCGGTGATAATTTTTTGTTACAGGTGCGCGTGCATTTTAAAATTTTACTCTCATCATTTTTTCATAACGCGTCTAAAGAAGTATAACTTCAAAATGGTAGAAACAGGTTGATTTGTTATTACCGTAAAAATTTTGATGGTCTTGTCTGGAACTAAGATGGTATGCGTTCCGGCTCGTAGAACCGGCTATCGTGAGGACCGTGAATTTTTGCTAAATGTCTTTACTCGTAATCATTTGTATTTCAGGAAATCTAATGGAGAGGTTAAATGAATTAAAACATGGCGCCACTGGAGATGGAGCTGCCAAACAATTGGACTATGTCGAGGGGACCTTCTCCTATACAAACAGAGATGCAATTTTGTATGCACTCGGTGTAGGAGCCAGCACACAATACAGTTCAGACCTGCAATATTTATATGAAGGTAAATAGGTATAGCCGAATATTTTTGTTACACTTATTTAATTTTAGTCCGCAGATCTGAGCGCACGGTAGTCTGTCAGGTCAAGATCTAGAAAGCAACTGCGTATCTGTCAGGGATATGTGGAACAGAACAGGAGCGCCTGTTACTGCAGGGGAAAAAATAAAATAATAATAATAATAGATAAATAAAATATATCAATGTAGAAAAATGTGGATATATAAAGCCTTGAGCTTCAAAAAGACATATTACAATGAATATACCTACCCAATTTATAGCTCAGTCTAATCAAAATCCAAAAAGAATTCTTTCATAAGGTTTCTTTCTTTAGCGGCTCTTAAGTAAAAGGCTATGAAATAGTTCATTATTACAATCTCTTTTTCTTTTTCAGGCCATGAAAATTTCTCGGTACTCCCATCTTACGGTATTTTGCCTGGACTGATGGCCATTATGTCTTCTGAAATAACGTTAAATGCTATACCAGGCAAAGATATAGACCTCTCAATGGTATTACATGGCGAACAATATTTGATCCTTCATCGACCTTTACCTACGTCAGCAGACGTGACGTCACAGTGTAGAATTATAGATGTTTTAGATAAAGGCAAAAATGCCGTTATTATATTAGAGTATGATACATTCCATGGCGATGAGAAAATATTGACCGGACAGTCAAGTGTGTTTATTTTGGGAGGTAAGTCAACATAATATTGCAAACTATGCCCTAAAATACATAATATTGCAAACTATGCCCTAAAATACATAAAATTGCAAACTATGCCCTAAAATACATAATATTGCAAACTATGCCCTAAAATAAGTATTAAACGGCCACCTAGCGACAATATAATATTCAAGATATCGGACCATGACTTGCCGAATTTGGTCATAATTTTGTTGTGAACATTTTCAATGAGGTTCACGCTGTTTTCAGAACATAGACGGCAACATTCCCAGAAGGATCACTTCAGAATAATATATTATGTCCTAGGTTGGTGTTGGTAGGGTCTGCATTCAAATAAATACTTAGTTTTGTTGTGATTTTCTTTATATTGTTTGATACTTTGACTAAAGATATGATTCAATGACTAAAGTATAATGGACTGCAGTATTATTATTAATTGTGGCGGCCTTTCCTTTCGGAATTCCAAGTGCTGCGTCCACTAGTTAGGACTATTGCACACCAGTTTTTCCACGTCTAATAGCTCTCACCCAACCCTGAAATTGCCGAACCCCTAATGAAGTTTAGCAACGATTCTACTGGGTTAGAGTGTATCTCTATAAGTTCACAACCCGAGAATAGCGTCTTGAAGCTCTGTAGCGCTATATATGGGCAGTCAAATATGATGTGCGAAGCCGTCTCCTTTTCCTCTCCACACATCCTGCACAGCGCTGTTCCCTTGTTGACCCTTATAGTTTTTAGGTGTTTCCTTAGAGCACAGCCAGCAGCCCAATCACCAGTCTGATGTCACGTCTGCTGAAATTCACAATTTTCTTTGCTGTTTTCTCTGAGGGGCCAGTAATCATTCTCTTAGAGAAAGGAAGTCCCGTGATCCCGTTCCAGGTCTCCTTGTGTTTTTCAAAGACCCAGTCTTCTATAGCTGCCTTGGCCAAGCATTTCGCTATGCCAACCGCCGGCTCCGGACCAATGAATGGTGTCGAGGAACCTACCCTGGCTAGCTCATCAGCTATTTCATTTCCCTCAATGCCCTCGTGTCCAGGTACCCAATTTATATGGATTCTGTTCCTCCTGGACACCTCATTGAGGAGCTGTTTACACTCCCAAACCAACTTTGAGTTGGTTTAGTTTGCCTCAAGAGCCTTTAGGGCTGCTTGACTGTCTGTATAGACCGAAATTGTCCTATTGTTTAGATCCATTTTTGTATACAGTTGCAGGCATCTGAGAATGGCATATACCTCAGACTGAAACACCGTAGTGTATGTCCCCAGTCCTACGGATAGTTGTATCCTGGGGCGGACTCCGTAGACGCCGGCCCCCGTGCCATCACCAGTTTTGGAGCCATCTGTATAGAATACAATATCTCCTTTTATTACATTGTCCCTTTTCTTCTTCCAGTAATTCCACGTCTGGATGCACGTTCTTACTGACGGAGTAGGACAATGTTTTGTAGTCCTGTGACCTGGTAACATGACTAGTCTTTCATTGTTGATGATAGTTTTGATTCTTGAATGTCCAGTCCATGATTTTTTGGGCATCCATTGATTGTTGATCTCCAGCCTGTGTAAGACCCCATCCTTGCCATTCCCTTGATATAGATATCAAGTGGTGGAATGTCTAATAGAGCCTCCAGCGCAAGAGTCGGTGATTTCTTATCATTCCCGTAATGCCTAGACAGGCTTGTCTTTGAAGAATTGCGAGCTTTCTTATTACAGTTGTTTGTTCTACCTTTGGCCACCAAACAAGTGCCCCATATGTTATCTTAGGTCGGATCACCATTTTATATAGCCATAGGACCATATTAGGTTTCAGACCCAACGACATTCATGTTATTTCGTCGAAAACATAGACCACAATTATATCGACTACGAGAGCGACACTTCGCATGTGTTGCGCTCATCTGATTTTTAATTAATCAAATTTTTAGGAGGTGGTTTTGGAGGCAAACGAAATTCAGATAAAGCAATTCCAAACATTGATCCACCAAAGCGAAGTCCAGACTCATCATTCAGTGAAAGAACAAGTCCAGATCAGGCAGCACTGTACCGACTCTCAGGTGACGTCAATCCGTTGCATATTGATCCAGAGTTTGCCCGAATGTCAGGCTATGACCCCCCCATTCTTCATGGCCTTTGCAGTCTTGGATTTAGTGTACGACATGTGTTGAGGCAGTACGCAAACAATAATCCGAACTTGTTTTCAAGTATTAAGGTAACATGAATAGACACCCTTTAGGTACCTAGATGGTTAAGACATCGTATCCAAAACATACAAATTCCATTAAAATCGAAATGGCCGTTGCGAAAAATTGTATCTTGGGGTTCATGTCCTGTTGGTAGGAAACCTTTAAAAAAATAGATTATGCCTTCTCATATATTTTGGCCCATAGATTATGTAATTTCAAGGAACGCACTTTCTCTAGCACACCCTGTACAACCGATGTGACGCATATTTTATATAATGAACAGGTCTATGTTTGGCCCATAGAATATGTAATTTCAAGGAACGCACTTTCTCTAGCACACCCTGTACAACCGATGTGACGCATATATCTTATATAATGAACAGGTCTAAGTGTAACTACTTATCTATTCACGCATCACATTATCAGTCAATCATTCCTTATAGACATACGAGTAGTGTTATAGGCGGAAGCCTGCATACTAATGCTGAGTTTGAGAGAAATGAACAAGAAATATGTCGATATGTAAAATTTACTCCCATACAACTTGTGTTGTGTTTTTTTTTTGCCAATAAAGTGTCCAAAAATGTTCTGCTATCTATCTATAAATANTTTTTTTTTTTTTTTTTTTTTTTTTTTTTTTTTTTTTTTTTTTTTTATACAAATACAAAGCCCAATCAAAAAATGGCCAGGATTGGACCCTCCTAATACCTTCAGGAAAATATCTATCTTGGTTCGTGTCCCATCTATTGTAGGAATTCTACAGCCACGGGGAAAAACGTGTACGAAGTTAGATTGTTTGAATGACTGCCTCGTTAGGATAGTGGTTAAACACTCACCTGGTAAACTGGAGAGTTTGGGTTCAATTCCAAGCTGGGGCAGGATTTTTTCCTCATTCATTTCAATATTTGATTAGATTAAAATACATAGGTGGTAGAGACTGCCTCGGGGTTTAATTCGTCTTGGGGTTACCTTCCACTCAAGAGACTTTTTGGTTCAATTCCAAGCTGAGGCAGGATTTTTACCTCATTCATTTCAATATTTGATTAGATTAAAAGAGATAGGTGGTAGAGACTGTCTCGGGGTTTAATTCGTCTTGGGGTTACCTTCCACTCAAGAGACTTTTTGGTTCAATTCCAAGCTGAGGCAGGATTTTTTTCTCATTCGTTTCAATATTTGATTAGATTAAAGGAGATAGGTGGTAGAGACTGCCTCGGGGTTTAACTCGTCTTGAGGTTACCTTCCACTCAAGAGACTTTTCGATATTTATCAAAGTGGTTACCTTATATTTTCCCACTTGCACTTTATGATTTTTTTCAATGTGAGGCACATACATTTAAATTACGAGTATTCTCATGACCTTTGATCTTCTGTCTTGTCGCGGGAATTTGTTACATAAAAAAAAAAAAAANTTTCAATGTGAGGCACATACATTTAAATTACGAGTATTCTCATGACCTTTGATCTTCTGATGGTGACGATTGATTGTGATGTCTTTTTAATGTATTCGCCGAAGTTGGGGACGTTCATTTGGTAGATGCCAATTTTGTCAATTGGTTTTATTATGTCTTTCTGATCAAATAACCCTCTCGCGCCTGTAATAGCAAATTTGATACGAAAGTTGGTGAGTTATCTAATTTTGTTTCTGCCCCCTCTTAGTATTAGCTGTAAGGGCAAAGAACCTTTCACACATTGACCTAAAAAAACAACAAAAATACTAAAGGGAGACAGAAGCAAAATTTGATAATTCACCAAATTTTGGTAGCAAGTTCGCTACCACGGGCGCGAGAGGGATAAGGTGTTTTTGAAAATTGTCACTCGATGCGAGTCGAGATCGAGAGTCAACTCATATTGGTGAGTCGAGTCGAGTCAACTCACCTAAGTGATTCGGAAATCCCATCCCTATATCTTGTTTGTCTCTCACCTATTCAATTTATCGCGATACTCTTCTGATTCAACATATTAACCCGTGTGTCAAGTTTCAAGTCTCTACGTTTAGCCATCGTGGAGCTACGTTGATTATAAGTCAATCAGTATACCAACTGGGCTTTGCGTTTTATAAGTATAGATATCAACCATTCTCTCCATTTCTAGAGAAATAGGTTGATATGACGTGGCCGAATAGGTTTTGATGGCCCTTTGGCTCGAACTGTGATGGTATGCGTTCCAGGTCGTCCCAGTGTAGAATCAGCCATCGCGTGGACAATTGTAACGCTAATAAAATTGTGAAAAGTGTCGCTTATGGCATACGCGGACGAACGGATTATATTCGATTTTTTTGGATTCTACGAGCATAAAATTACGAGACGGGGTCTTTAGAGTGAAAATCATTAAAATATTAAAATAAAATATTTTTAACGAATAAAATATTTTTATAAAATATTAAAACAAAAAACCTTTGATTTTTAGTAAAAATTCATAAAACCTTTGATTTTCCCTCAGCAGCCTCAAAAACCTCTGAAATCAGCGGGAAACCTATGACTCTGGCAACACTGACTAAACCCCCTTCTGTTTGGAAGAGAATGACCTGATTAGTTATGACTTGGTAGGAACATTTTAAAACTCGTCAGATTATTCTAGTACGATTCGTTATATTTATTGCTTTTGTTTTCAAAGGTTCGATTTGCTAAGCCCGTCATTCCTGGCCAGACGTTACGGACGCATATGTGGAGAGAAGGAAATCGAATCCATTTTGAAACATCTGTGGAGGAGAACAATCAAGTTGTTATTTCAGGTAAACCTTAAATATACAAGATGACTCATAAAGGGTGATTTCCCTGAAACTGTTCGATGATTTTTTTCTTTTTAAAAAAGTTATGCCCCAAAAGCTGTCGCATTACTTCATTCTTTATTACAGCCATGTCATTCCGGAAACTTTTCACTACTGGTAAGATTCGAACCTACAACCTCCGAACCAAGAGCTTCAATTGTCTTAACAACTTGCCCACGGCGTTCGGCATATAATGATGACCTAAACGGTGCCAACTTTCCACTCTTAAATAGTAACTCCGATTTTTTTCTATATTTGGATTATTCATAAATGTCTACATACTTTTGACTGGTCGCTTCTTTAATTCTGATTGGCAACATGCAGGATGACAGGATTAGATCTATGCAATTTTCATAGAATTGCAATCTTCTGTATCTATCTATAGTGGGTCGACTATTATAAGTAGATTAAATTTCTCACAAATTTTAACTTTCCCATGATCCCTTTGGTGAATCCCATTTACCCGGATCACTTAAATTAGGTACCTATTCAAACTGTTTCCCTAATTTTTTTAAAAGTTATGGCCTCCTTTTTACAGCCGCTCCGGGCGGGATTCGAATCACAACCTCCGAACCATTGAAATAAAGGCGGATATTGTCGTCGGAAAGAAAGGTAGACGATCTTTGGTGGGAATATCCCGAGTGGACTTGGTATTGTCGTCGGAACGAAAGGTAGACGATCTTTGGTGGGAATATCCCGAGTGGCCTTGGTACGTAGAACCATTCGCCTGTGAAGTCCAAACGACCCTCGTAGGACTTCCTCCTTAGATTTTTCTTAGAGTGAAAAATGTATTTTTTTTTTTTCTGTCTCAGGTGCCTATATTGATTTAAAATCAGTGGAAATGTCCAAACCACGTCGGGCTGGCAGTGTGATCACACATTTGGTAAACGCATCGGATGATATTCTTAGTGAAGCTGTGTTTGATGGAATGAGCGAACGTGTTGACTGTAATCCCAGTTTAATAAAAAAGATCAATGGTGTGTTTGTGTACGTCATTTTGAAAGGAGGGAAACGTGTTGGCACGTGGAGTAAGTAGACTCGACGACAGTCATGTTGTTTTCGTACATAAGAGGGACACAGTCCCAACAGACTTACTCCAGAACATTATATTATGGTCTAGGATGGTAGGGTCAGCATTCAAATTATTGTGTTGTCATTTCGACCAATAGATTTTTACCTTTGCTCTACTGGTAATAAATTTTTTTAAAAAAAATTGGTTTAACGTCCCTTTAACATCTATTGGTTATTCGAGACGAGGGTTTTACCCTCCTTTGGCTGGAAACTTGCAAACCAGCTACCCACATTGACCTCACCTAGCCTGGGTTGGGTCGGAAAAATAGCCAGCATCAAGAGGGCGCGATCCCATGTGGACACCCACATGGTAGAATCTCGCTGGACGTTGCTTCACTTCAGTGATCTAACGGGAACTGGTGTATTCAACGTGCCATAGACGCTGGCAATATTAAGATTTGATTCAATTTTAGATATAAGTACTCCTAGCAGCATTTGGAGTAGCCCAGTTGAAATCAGCCGCTCCATTCTTGAAACATACACGGGGGGGGGGACGTTGTCGTCGGAACGAAAGATCGCCGATCTTCGGTCGGACAAAAATTCCGAATGGGGTTGGTAAGTAGAATCAATTGCCTGTGGATTTCGTGTAGTTCACCCTTATTTGGCGATGTTTATGAAACACTCGTACGAATGAATCGTTTATGTCTGCACCAAGTTTTATTCAAATCGAACAAGACGTTGGAGAGTCCTCGTGGAACGAACAGAAAAGGAAAATTCTTGGAGTTAAAACTAGATTTTACTTCGTTCAGTTAAAAAAAATACGTTTTTTGTATTTCAGCGGCTGATTTGAAGAAAGGCAAAGTTTATAAAGGAGAACCGGAAGCGGGAACAAAGGCTGACACAACCATTACGGTGGAGGATGAAGATTTTGTAGACATAGTAAGTTGTTGAGGTGGGCGAGATGAACTATGTTAACGAAATGACAGTCTGGAAAATGCCAGTAGTTCTGTGAACTGTAGACCTCGATTGATTTAAATGGGACCCCCAAGTCGGCAAATTTTATGAACACCCAGGGGGTGGGTCCATACCCCTCCCCCGAAATTTCAGTCTTTTTTTTTTAATGAAAATACTCTACTTTTCGCGTGACCTAGAATATTTAAAAAACAACAGCATCAACAGCAAAAACAACATCAATAACAACAACAGCAGCAACAACAAAAAGAACCTCATCTTCCATGATAACAAATTTCAGGTGTTAGTCCTGCCGTAGCTGTCAATACTTCGGACCCCCCCCCCCGAAAAAAAATCTTGTCTGAGAAGGCGTTCCAGAGTTATCGTGGTACAAGCAGATGTTTGTAAGGAAAAAAACATCCTATATACCATCTCTAAGTTTTCATTAATGCTGTGTAAAAAGGCAATGGTAAGTGCTGGAGATTTGGAATTCGATATGTGGATCCCATTTTGAGTCTAATTGTGCGCCAATTGTGTACCTGTCTTGAAACGTTAAATATAATACGGGGTGATGGATTTCTGGATTCTACGTATCGTAAAATTACATTTTTTCAGTGGGAGGGCAATTTTTCAGCCAGTAAAATAAAAAATCCATGTGCCAATTTGGCAGAGTTTTTAATAGAATAATTATTTATTTACAAATTAAATAATTAANACATCCTATTGGACTAATACAAATTTATATTAGACATCCTATTGGTAACTTAAAATACGTTACCGTTATTCTCACTTCCATTTTGAGTTCCGTGTACTAAGTAGACATTTTCAACGAAACTGACTGGTTAGTTTTGTTAAGTATTTGTTTGTAACTAGTGGAACAAGATGATCAGGTGTTCACGTTAGTGTTGTAGTAAATTATAGAAAAAATATCTTAAATTTGTATCGCGTAACAAACAAACATACATACACATATACACACACATACTTACATACACATATACAAGTGCATTTCGGGATGTATACCGTGGTCCAAAGTGGAGTTCACTAACGTTCATAACTAAGGTTCTACGTTCCCAACTTTGTGTATGAGAGCTGACTGATCACGTGGGATATTATTAACAACGGACACACAACATTACAACAATCAGTCAGTTTCTTTGGAAATGTCTGCGAATTATAGGAAAGTCGAGTCGGAAGTGAAAAGCAAGTGACTCCTCGTCATACAAAAAGTATTGTATTTAAGAGTTAATCCAGGAGTTTAAACTGGTAGGAGATACTATAGCAGTTGATGAAATTTGCAGATTAGTTTGATTAAGTGGGCCATATTGGTCCAGCTGTAGCAAAATGGTTGTAATTTAAGTGAGTGAGGTCTACCAGATCCCGAATAACCAAATGGCAAATATGGCAACTGCCCGGTTTTTGCGGCCTCTCGCTTTTTAAACTTACACTATGTAGAATGGGATGAGTACATAATTATTAAGGGAAAGATAAACTGTGTTATCTTAATATATAAATCAGAAATTTGTGTGTACCTATGTATTAGGGGTTATCTGTTACAATACCATAGCCCAAACGGTAGCAGATAGCGAAAAATTGATGCGAATGGACCCCTCCCTCAAAATCGTGGTCTACAACCCCAGGAAAATTATCAGAACTAAAATATGTCAAGCCGTTTTCGAATTACGAACAAATTTCCAATTTCTTCTCCAAAATTGGATAGTCACGGTCCGATATCTTAAATTTTGTCGCGACAACATATCAACTCAAAGCGAGAAAGTAGGTGTCTCTTTAGTCCTTATTTTAGGACATTTTTTTCAAAGGTTAGGGCCGGCCATTCCAGAGTTACGAGTTCGAAACCGGGAACGGGTAAAATAAAATTTAGAAAATACTAAAAAAGTCAGGATGGCCATGCCTCTAAGGCGCCAGGCGAAACGTTTAAATCTTAGTTTTTAAAGGTTGCGACATACAGTTTTGACACAAACCAATACCCTCCAGATTTCCATTGTACTTGAAAAACAAAAATAGCAATATAAGAATCGTAGCGAAGCACGGGCGAAACAGCTAGTTTGTTATGAAAATATGGAGACAAAAACGGTTTTACGATGCACATAATATAGGTACCTATGTAAGTACTTATAATATAGGTACCTATGTAAGTACTTACAAATTTTGTATTGTTTTGAACTACCTTGTAACATATTACCCAGACGGACACCAGACTTCTGAGTGTTGCTCTAGACTTCTGTTTTGATTTATGGAACAAGAATGGGAAGGAGAGTACGGGAGAGATTAGGAAAGTTAGTAGTAGTTGTTGTTGTTGTTGTTGTTGTTAACGTTCTCAACGACTCCCACTGCGTCTCCAGGCCAAGAAAGGCGGCCTCTCCAACAGTATATGTCCATAATGCTGACGGCTCTAGATTAGTTGGGTTTGATGGATAGTTGATGGCTGCTCATGACGTGAATCATGAGCAGCCTGCATACACAGACGACAACGATCAGATACTTCAGGGTTTAGCAAGAATCTATATACAAACTCTTTGAGGAAGTATCTGGAGCCGCACGGCTGGGTCCAGCGGAGGAAAAACGCAGTAAGTTGTCGTCGGAACGGTGTTGTTCGTTAGTAGTTCGTTGACGCTTGTGTTTTTTGCCTAGAAACATATTTTTGGTGCTCCCATATTTTTACCAACTTGAAAGGGCCTCGCAAAGCAAAAATGCCACTTGCCTTGCAAGGTAATCTGACCCCGGGCCCTATATTGTTCACAGAACCACTACTACAACATGTGTGAGTATATCAACAAGACCGTTGTAATGTGTACAAGCTACTTAAGTAGGAAACAATTTCAGTCTTTGAAAACAATATCTAATAAAGGAACCCATTATGATTTAGCAGCAGGCTACGCCCGCTTCATTTGGCGCCATACCGTCAGGTTTTCCCATGCTGCTGGCATTTCAACTTTATTTTATTTTATTTTTTGCAGGCGCTGGGAAAACTAAATCCTCAAAGTGCCTTCATGAAAGGAAAATTAAAAATCAAAGGCAATCTTATGTTGACTCAAAAACTTAAATTATTATTGGTTCAAGAGTCTAAATTGTAAAACCAATTTTAGTGCAGGGATTCTACTCACCTACTANAAGAGTCTAAATTGTAAAACCAATTTTAGTGCGGGGATTCGAATCACCTACTACAGCTCAAAACTCTCAAAAAATCAAACTAAATGTTACTTCTAAAGAGATATTCAAAAATCTGGAGTGAACATAACACGACTCTCCTTATCTATGTATCTGAAAAAGAAGAAAAAAAACATTGTAATGGGCTGACATTTTTGATGTCGAGTTTTCAATGCCAAAAGCCGTTTTGAGGTCCCCAGAGTCCAAATATCGAGTTTTAGCTATTGATCCGTGTGCGTGTCTGTTTGTAAACTAAATGTCTCAAGAACGGTAGGATTTGTCCTGTTCTATGCACACAATTTAAGCAGGATAGGTGAAAACCGCATGTCTCATGAATTACATTTGTCGTGTTCTATCAGTAGGGTATCGCCCTACCGCCCCCCCTCAGCTTAGCCCCACGCCCCTCGAAAACAGACTTTAGTGTGCTTAAAAGAAAACGCATTCATGTTTCAATTTCGTGTGTGAAATATTCATACTAAAAAATTACAGATTCAATTTCATTAATGAATATGGCTAATTGCGAAGTCTGTTAGTTAATAGTCGAGTTGAACATCTTGTATAGACTTATTTCCTAAAAACATAATTTTTAATAAGTACTAAATATCACATCCAATTTNGGACCTGTATGCACCACTCTGTTCTATGTATATTACTTGACATACGTACCAGTCTCTAGATCTTACCGTCCTATTTTTAGACAGTATTCGTCCAGACTATTCGCGACAAAAAACTGCCAACGTTAGACTCAATTTCAACCAGAAGTTTCGTAGTTTGTCATTGGCCAAAAAATGGCATACATACAAAATTTCAAACTAGAGATTTGGGCTCCGAGGATTTAAAAATGTGTTTTGGCATTGAATTATAGTGAAAATTTCAGCCCGATATTTTCCTTTTTATAGGATAAGGAAAGTAAAAAGGGGCGAGAACATTTTACGCTTTAAAATTGTCGCATCTACATTGTTGTCGTAACAGTGTTCTCCTTAAAATCAACTGGTTCACCTTAGTTTTAGATTTAGGTTTTAAAAAACGATAGAAATAGGTTGATATGAGGTTAACAAAAAATGGGCACAATCGCACAATATACCTAATGAAAAATTTGCAGTGGGGAGGGACTTGAAACCTAGAGGCCGGGGGTTCGAGTCCTGGGCAGTACTTTTTAATGCAATGTTTAACGAGGTACGATATTTAAAAGTTGTAGAGCTAGCCACAAATACCTTTCATGGCTACAACATGCAACATGCATTCTAGGGAATATCAATGCACCTAGTTGAACGTTGACCTTGAGATCTTTCGATTGCAGTTTCTCTCTCTCTCTCTCTCNAAAAAAAAAAAAAAAAAAAAAAAAAAAAAAAAAAAAAAAAAATTAAACAAATTTTAACTCAGGTAGAGTTTAGGAAATGTTTTTACGGGCATGACTCTATTAGGCCCGAAAAAAATCAACCCAAAAATGGATAAATTATATCCGTACTCGAAGCTGTTTAATGACCATGAATCATATCATTATATACATTTTTGGCGAAGCTATGGCCAGATGTGGATAAGTTCGTCTCAACTCTATTCACTTAGTCAATATAGGTGCTAGCCAGTGGTGCACAGAAGGAGTGGGGGGGGGTCNGGGGGGGAGGGTCCGAGTCCGGAACCCTCTGATTAAAAAAGTGTATATAGGTATATATTCATGTTCTTATGCGCATCCAGTGATCGAATCCAATATTACCTTGTGCAGTGTACACGTTTAGTGGGTATATAGTCAAAATAGCTTCCTCATCATTTCACCTCTGTAGAACAAATTTCTTATAACTATTTAGTGGAATTCATAGGTAGATATTTTTGGAGGGTATTAACTTCACCCNCCCCCCCCGCTCATGTTCCGATCGAACCAGATTGGCGATTTTAGGGATAAATATAACTGTACCAAAAAAAGACACGTTTGACATGCATAAACATACCCTCAAAAATTTCAACCCCCCCTTTTTGAGATAAAATGGGTATATAGCCTTAATATATTTTAGATATACCCCCCCTCCCCCCTNCATTCAATCCAGGCTATAGCCCTGACGGTTAGCGTACATCTTACTGCTAAAGATGAAAAGTGGATACGGGACCCCCCGCCTGGGTGTGCCACTGGTGATGGGGATTTTATTATTTTTATTTGAATTTTATTTTTTAGAGTTACTGTAATTTCTTTATTATTATATTGGGTAAGGAATGGTGGAATAACTTCTCAAGGGATCTTTATTTATTATTTTCAATAATTAACCTTTAGAATCGTCACGGAAAAAAAAATCGATATATTACGGTTAATCCATGATGAAATTTGGTATACCTATAGTTTTAATTTTGGATGTAATCGGACATAACGTTGCCGGTTTTTCTCGCTTTTTAGGGGTTTTCATTAATATAAAAAAATATAAATTCAACTGCATAATTTTACTGATAAATTATATTTTCAATTTAATTTGGCAAGCTCTCATTACTCAGTGGTCACTGAACTAGCCTTGCATTCTGAAGACCCGAGTTCGAATCCTGATAGAGACAATAATTTGTCACTGTGGTTTGAATTTTTTTGGGGCCCACCCAGTCTCGTGAGGACTATGTAGTAGTGCATAGCTATGGATGAGCATAGCGACCTGGTGTCAGCATTTTAGGTAGGTAAACTTGAAAAATTCTAAGTAATTGGATTGATATTGGGAAAATCCTACAATGCTGCAGTGAGCACCAAAGTTGTAACATTTAAAAAAAAAAAAAAAAAAAAAAAAAAAAAAAAAAAAAATTCAAAGGAATTGGATAATGATTGATATTGGGAAAATCCTACAATGCTGCAGTGAGCACNATCAAATGAATGGTGATCCTCTGTGTCTTTTATCCCATTGAGAGGGGGGGTGGGCACGGGCCCCTAAATAATTCCCAATCCTGAGACTAAATAGAAATACGTAAATGAAAATCATCAAAAATTCTGTCATCCGTCATGGCACATTTTTTCGTCATCACGATTATAAAATCGCTTATGAACCTTATAAAAGGTATTTGTGGTAAGCCCTATAGCTTTTAACAAATTAGGTATCGTACCTCGATAAACATTGCATTAAAAAGTCCTGCCCAGGACTCGAACCCCTGGTTTCTAGGTTACGAGTTCTCCTTTTTAAAAATTTCAGTTTTTTCATGTCAAAATGCAATGGGACCTTTGGGGGTCCCGGCTGCCCGGAGGTTCCCTAACTTCAAAATCTTTAATGAGATAGACCACCTTTTTTCTATTTTTTTGAATAGAAAAAACATCCTCATCCTGTACCAATACAAAATGGTGGTCACTTAAAATCGATACATTGAAATTGATTTGCTACGTAACGGTAAGTGATGAACAGTTTCTATTTGCCCTTATCAGGGCCGTACCCAAGATTTTTTTTCGGGGGGGGGGGCAAAGGATTGACAGCCAAGCCGGGACTAACACCTGAAAATGATGATCATGGAAGGTGATGTTAGTTTTGTTGTTGTCCATGGTGTTGGTGTTGTTGTTTTTGTTGGCGATGGTGTTGTTCATGTTGTTGCTGTTGTTGTTTTAGTTGTTTTTGTTCTTGTTTTTGTTGGTGGTAGTGTTGTCGCTGTTGTTGGCGGTGGTGTTGTTGGAATGGTGTTGTTGTTGTTGCTGTGTCAGTGAATTTCTAATATCATGACTGGGATTTTTTGATAGTTTTTGGAAATCATTTATTAAGTTCAGATCGTAGGATTAACATCATGGTTGACTTTCTTATGAATGGCAGACCTCACAAAATCGGGCCTGATTTATTAAGTTCAAATCGTAGGGTTACATCATGGTTGACCTTCTTATGAATGGCAGACCTCACAAAATCGGGCCTGATTTATTAAGTTCAGATCGTAGGGTTAACATCATGGTTGACCTTCTTATGAATGGCAGACCAACTTCCAACTTTTAGAGCAAGGTTCAATGTCCAACTTCCCACATCACTCTCTATCTTTACCACAAGATGCGAATTGAATGAGATGTTTGCCTCCAGGGAGTGTTTCAGGGTTGGATTTCTCTTAAAAAAAAAATTGTCGAGGTAGGTATGGACGTAAAAAATTAGTTCAATTTTATTTCAAGGTAAGATTGGTCAGGTACCTACTTTATATTTTGTACTTTTTTTAAACCAATTATGTTAGGAATAATTTTGAGTGCCAGTTTTTACTAAAAAATTCAATCCTCCCTAAACTGAAATTCAATCCTTACTTAATCCCTAAACAGAAGTTAAACCAATATAAATGTAATGAATGATCAATAGATCGTGTCATTATTTACAACTAGCAGGATACGCCCGCTTATATGTGCGAATAATACCATGCCTATAACCTTCCCCGAGTAAAAACAAATAAGTGTGCAAATTTCGTGCGATTCCGTGCTGTAGTTCGTAAGTTATAAGCGCACAAACAAACAGACATTCACTTTTATATATATATATATACTAGCAGGATACGCCCGCTTCGCTTGGCGCCTTATAGGCATGGCCGTTTATAGTTTCAACCCTTTTTTCGCGATAAAAAGTAGCCTATGTTCTTTCCTAAAGTTTATTCTATCTCCATACCAAATTTCATCAAAATCGGTTCAGTAGTTTAAGCGTGAAAGCGTAACATACATACAGACAGACAGAGTTACTTTCGCATTTATAATATTAGTATGGATAGATTGTCAATAGAAATTAAGTAACGTTTGGAGTGGTACTGGTAAGACGCCAGGGGACATTACTTATTTTTGATCTTATCGGGGTGCACTCAGCCACGTAAGGATATCTTTGAAGCGAAACGGCAAGGGAGGCCATATCTTAGTTACCCTAGTTGAACAAAAGGTGCCTTCCCACAGCTGTGTTTATTTCAAAAATGAAATTGAACTACTGATTGAATTAATTCGTTAACTTCTTTATTAACTTTACCTTTTCCCAAATCTATTTGGAGACGGCGGCAGAGTTGCCTTGATTAAAATGTAGGTATGTCAAATTTAGAGTCTAATTACGCCCCACATTTTTTTGGGGGATGTATATTTTTTTTTCAAGCCAGTAAAATAATAAACTCATGTGTCACATTGGCAGATTTTTTTTAAAAAAAGAACGAGATCTCAGGTTGTCTGAGCCAAAAGATTGCATGCCTAGTGAACGCCTGGTAATAATACAGTATGCAATGTGCTCAACACAAAAAATATTTAAATTTCTGAGCAGGTCTAAAGTTAGGTCCTTGCCAGCGTCTACAGCACGTTGAATACGCCAGTTCCCGTTAGATCACTGAAGTTAAGCAACGTCCAGCGAGGTTGTTCTATTTGGGTATCCACGTGGGTTCGCGACTTCGTGATGCCGGCTATTTTTCCTGTCCAACCCAAGCTGGGTGAGGTCAATGTGGGTAGCTGGTTTACAATTTTCCAGCGAATGGAAGGTAAAACTCCCGTCTTGAATGACCAATAGATGAATGAACATTTGAAAAAAAGTCAAAGAAAATTATGAAAATCAATTCAAATTTACAAATTCTACTGATGCTTATTTGTTGAATAAGTGGGTGTTAAAATCCATGTTTATAAAAAATCAGACATCCCAGAGGAGTGTGATTTTTGAATCAACATTTAAAAAAGAAGAGCCATGGATTTGTATAATGCCATGGATCCAAAACCAGTCCTTTTCAAGTGACTAAGTAACGTACAAAATGTCATAGATTCAAATTCATCTATCTGCCATACTCACATTCATTCAAATTCATCTATCTGCCATACTCACATTCATTCAAATTCATCTATCTGCCATACTCACCTTCATTCAAATTCATCTATCTGCCATACTCACCTTCATTCAAATTCATCTATCTGTCATACTCACCTTCATTCAAATTCATCTATCTGTCATACTCACCCATCATTCACCATCTCTCATTCACACCCATCATTCATTATATTCCATCCACACTCATCCTTTCATTTCTCATTCATACCTCCACCCGACACTCATTTTTCACTTACTCACTCACACATCACACACATCGTCAGTAATTGCTCTATATTACTGCTTGTAATATAGAAGTGATGGGGCGTAGACGACTTAAAAAAAAAAAAAAAAANAAAAAAAAAAAAAAAAAAAAAAAATTATAAAAATCATTTCAAATTTACAAATTTTACAAATGGGGGGGGCTACCTAGTGGTCTGTTCCAAAATCCCAATGGCCGTAGACTATAAACATAATCTGTGTTTTCACTTTTACGACTAATTTTCAATTCTCAGTACATTTATTTGACCTTATTATAGCAAATATTATTTTTACTCAATGTTCATCTGCCCTAGTGACCCTGTAAAGGCTATCATATTAATGTTAACCATCTATGTTCTAGGTGTTGGACGTTAAGAAACCTTGGATCATAGCCCGAGTTAAGTATTAGACTTGTCAGCAATGAGTAATCTGACACTCAAATTAAATTCACTAAACTTTCATTGAGGCCATCCTGTCGTACGAGTACATGCATAATACAAACACAAGTGACGTTTTTCTTGAACTAATTTAATATTGAATTTAAATTAACTTATTGAAAAGTACTCCATAGCTCCGTACCAGGACATGGAGATGAGCTCTTTTTCAAAAGAAAGTAAAAGTTTTCATGTATATCTGAGCGCACGGCAGTGCGCCAGGCCAAGTTCCGGAAAGCACCAGTGTATCTTTACACGAAGCAATTCACCATGTTTTTCACACCGTCAGATATCCGGTTCTACAGGGGTTAGGTCATTGAAATTTTGAACATACATTCCGTAGTATAGTACAATACTACAGGATAAATTTCAAAATTTAATGTTAACCCGGGTTGGAGATAGATAATTTCAAAGTTTGCACTTTTGGATACTCACTGACTGACTGATTGACTCACTAATCATCAAAAGTTTCAGGCACTTCCCGTATACCTAGAGCGCTGAAATTTTGTTACCAATTGACATCCACGTAAAGGGAAAAATCCGAAAAATTGAACTTTTTAACTGTAAGTGCTCCAAAACGGCGTCGCTTTAGGGAAGACAATACAACGTATTTTAATGTAGTTTTAACTGATAAAACACTTAAATCTTGCATAACGTTAGATATTTACATGCAATATAGCAGGAAATAATTTATATTTGAACTCTGTCACTCCAGGTGCTCCAAAACGGTTCCGCTTAAGGAGATGGTCGAAAACTAGTTTAAACTTGTAGGACGCTGAAATCCTGCATGTAGGAATATTCCCATACAATTAAATAGAAAAATAAATATATTCGCTCTTTTACTACCAGTGCTCCAAAACGGTTCCGCTTCAGGGAAGAAAATGCACGAAATCTAGTTTCAACTGCTAATTCTTGCATGAAGTTAGAGAGACATAAATTCAATTAAAAAGGTATAGTATTTTACGAATCCCCTAAGAAAAACTGACCAAGTGTAAAGTCGGTATTACTTTAAGAGAATTGAGACAGAAGAACGTGCAATAATAAATTTAAGTGCGGGATATACAGCAGCAACAATAAACTTGGCCCCAATAATAGATATCACTACTTTCATAGGCGGAATTTTTTGGGAAAGTGGAAGGAACTTGGCCTTTTTTCAATGATAATTTTTTTGTGAGATTATGCAATACGCATGTTCATATGGGAGATCGCAGATCGAATCAAACTCTAAGACGCTTCCAATATGTACAAAATTTCAAGTTTCTAGTTTCTAGACAAGATTTGTTTTGCTCTTAGGCAAAATCGGATCTACCGCAAACGGTAGATCCAATTTGAATCAAAGATTTTGTCGTTCGTCCTTGACAAAAAAGTGACATACCAAATTTCAAATCTGCAGTACTAGCAGTTCTTGACATATCTTGTTCACAGACAGAGATACATATACACGGCCCAATAGCTGAAACCATGCTGAAATCACTCAATTCAAGTACCTTGGTAATACAATCAAAAACGACGGAAAAACCACTGGGACCATAAAAGATCGAATTCATGCAGGAAACCGAGCCTTCTTTGCAAACATCAAACCCTTTCGAAACCACCTGATAAACCGCACAACTAAGATGATGATATATCGCACCCTAGTCCGACCTGTTGTCACCTATGGAGGAGAAACTTGGAGCATGACTGAGTACGAGCAAGATATCCTTTGGAAGTTTGAGCTTGAGAGCTTGAGCGTAAGATTGTCAGGCGCATCTACCGAAAAACCACTGGGACCATAAAAGATCGAATTCATGCAGGAAACCGAGCCTTCTTTGCAAACACCAAACTCTTTCGAAACCACCTGATAAACCGCACAACTAAGATAATGATATACCGCACCCTAGTCCGACCTGTTGTCAACTATGGAGGAGAAACGTGGAGCATGACTGAGTACGAGCAAGATATCCTTTGTAAGTTTGAACGTAAGATTGTCAGGCGCATCTACGGACCAATCAGAGACGGGGACCGGATATACATCCGGACGAACGTCGAGATTAATGATATCCTCAATTAGGCAGACATCGTGCGGTTTCATTAAGGCTTTGAGGATCCAGTGGTTAGGACATATTGTACGAATGGATGAAAATCGAATGCCCAAGAAAATGCTCAACGCCAAAATCTACGCCCCCAGAAGGAGAGGAAAACCACGACTGCGATGGCTGAACTGCGTCACCACAGATTTGAGGGCAAATCCAGAGATCGTTTGGAGTGGAGAGGCATCGTGCAGGAGGCCAAGGCCCACACCGGGCTGTAGCGCCGTATGGTAAGGTAATAGCTGAAACTCGAGATTTAGGCGCTGGGCACCTTAAAACCTGTTTTGACTTTGGAAACTCGATACCG
>CM022878.1:1429400-1441550 GCA_012654025.1 Pachypsylla venusta | reverse complement strand
ACCTACATGTAAGAAAATGCAAGACAATTACCTACATGTAAGAACATGCAAGACAATTACCTACATGTAACAACATGCAAGACAATTACCTACATGTAAGAAAATGCAAAACAATTACCTACATGTAAGAACATGCAAGACAATTAGCTACATGTAAGAAAATGCAAGACAATTAGCTACATGTAAGAACATGCAAGACAATTACCTACATGTAAGAAAATGCAAGACAATTACCTACATGTAAGAACATGCAAGACAATTAGATACATGTAAGAAAATGCAAGACAATTAGCTACATGCAAGACAATTACCTACATGTAAGAACATGCAAGACAATTAGCTACATGTAAGAACATGCAAGACAATTAGCTACATGTAACAACATGCAAGACAATTAGCTACATGTAAGAACATGCAAGACAATTAGCTACATGTAAGAACATAAAAGACAATTAGCTACATGTAAGAACATGCAAGACAATTAGCTACATGTAAGAACATGCAAGACAATTAGCTACATGTAACAACATGCAAGACAATTAGCTACATGTAACAACATGCAAGACAATTAGCTACATGTAACAACATGCAAGACAATTAGCTACATGTAACAACATGCAAGACAATTAGCTACATGTAACAACATGCAAGACAATTAGCTACATGTAAGAACATGCAAGACAATTAGCTACATTTAAGAACATGCAAGGATATCATAGGTGTTTCGAGAAGTGTTTTCTGTGGTTGAAAGGTTTGAGGTTATACCCCATATGGAAGAGAGATGTTCTGGGAACTTCTATCAGGGTTCACGGTGAACATCTGCTGATTAGCATTCTGTGTCTTTGTTTCATTTGTTGGAGTTCTGACCTCTGAATGTGTGTATAGTAGTTAGGAGCGTTCTAATATCAATTTGCCCTGACGCTGACGTAATGAAACCAAATCAACATCTTAAATCTCACATTGAAAAACATTAAAGAATAAATAAATTTATTGGAAAAAATAGGTATGTTTTCATCAGTAGCGTATCTGAGGAATAAAATAAGATCTTAGTGGCGAAAAAGGGAAGCAAAATAAATTACCATTAATGCCTAATAAATAACTTTGCCAATGTGACACATGGGTTTATTATTTTTCTGGCAAAAAATAATATAACCCTGAAGAGCCGCCTGAGAATCTGATAACCCTGAAGAGCCGTCTGAGAACGATGATTTAGTTATGTGGATCAGATTCTCAGAATTTGATTTATAAACAATAATTTAATAAAACAATTGTATAAGAATTCGGTGACCGTTGGAACTTGAGTGTGAGTCTAGGATAGAAAGAAAGGATCTCCTTGTAAGTCCCATCCTCGTTAACATTTTCACTGAGTCGAACATATAACATCTTTTTACAACTTAATGAATTATGTGGTACCCGAAAATTCGAGGTGAAACGGATGGCTCCGCCCGCTTTTGTCCACGGACACACCTAGTAATATAAATATTTAAATAGTATTTCATCGTCTTTTTCTTGTGATTAAACCTTCTCCTAGGGCTTGCACCCATCTAAGGAAAACGTACTAACGACGTTTAGACCTTTTCTTTGGATGTAAAATCTATTCAGTTAACCAACTCGGTTACAATAATAAATCTTTTTTGTCCCCCCCCCTCAAAAAAAAGTTGAGTAGGGGACAAAAAAAATGAGGGGGGTTCTCGTGACGATTCCAAATCTGGGGCGTAATTAGACCCCAAATTTGACATACCTACTAAATTTGAAGTCTCTGTCTCTTACCATTCTCTTTTTAGACAGCAATACTGAAAACCGCTAAAAAGCGGTAAAAATTGACAAGGGTGTATTCGATTGCACCCAAAAGTTTCGGGTTACAATTAGAGCCCAGATGGAACCTATATACTAAATTTGATCCAAATCGGTCAACGCTAAGTGGCAAAAGTGCCCATCATCGCGGATGGCGGACAAACGGATTCGATTTTTGGATTCTACGTACCTTGAAACGTATAATATCAAATTTTGAGGGGGGGTATTTTTTTNAATTTTCTCTGTTTGGGGTAATTTTTTTTTTTGTGACGATTCCAAAGGTCCATTATTGTAAATAATAAACCAAAAAAAAATAAAAAAAATAATAATTCTTGAGTTAAAGGTTACCACTAGGCGAAGTTAATTCCTGAGACATTTAGACATTTTCTGCCACCCAGAGCTCTTTTTTTATTTGGTCAAATACTCAAATTAATGAGTAAATAATTTGGCTCTGACGAAGATTGAACCCACGCCCTCCTGTTCACAAGACGAGCGCTAAACCACTGAGCGACCGCGGCAGGCAATATTCTTTAACGGTATAAAATTATACCGTTTTATGTTTAGATAAAATAATAAACAGTAGATCCAATGCCTGTCTGATGCTATACTCACCTGTTTGACTTACATTAGGACTGATTTAGGTACCCACCTTGAGATCATGAAAATGGCTGAGAAACTTGCCACCTTTGAATCAACTGCTAGAAGCATTCTATCGTCAACAGTAATCACTCGATTATGTTAATTTATCAAAGATTATCAATAATTACTTTGTCAAGGGGTTCTCAAAATATAATATTCAATTTGAGGAAAAACTTTTTATATTTAGTACTGGGGCTCTTTGAAAAATGTAGCCACCGGTGGGAGCAAGCCAGCTTTAATAGGTGACGTGAAACATTTGTTGTTAGGACGGACATCCAAACTATAAAAAAATGGGTGCGAGTACTTATGTACGCGCGTAAGAAGTTATACTTCTTTTTAAAAATAAATTTAATAATATTTCAAAAAAACATACTACCCCACCCGGGAGTGAACTCAGAACCTACCAACTATGAAAAAGATGCCTTAGCACTGAGCCACGCTGTTGTATGGATATAGAATGAGAAAATACAATATTTAAATTTAACTCTCATCATTTTTTCATAACTAACTCCATCTTCATTATTTTAAAACTAACTTCATCTGTGTTAATTTTGTGTTACACTGTTGCGGTAATACACTGATGCGGTGATAATTTTTTGTTATAGGTGCGCGCACATCCTAAAATTTCACTATAATTTCAAAAATCTTCTTCAAACCAAAGTTAGAAAGTCATCGGCAAATTGTAGTTACTTCGCATATTGATGCTCGTATTATGAGAAGAAATCGGGGCTAATGCCTGTAAAGGATACAGAGCAGGTACTAAACTGAAGGTTGTGTCAGGGCAGAACTAAGGAAGTCAACGCCGATCCCAAATGTAATTGGTAAAAGGTGAAGATAAAGCAGGAGACTGGGGTCTTTGAACGCCCTGATACCTTGTTAGATTCACCAGTCTCATGAGTCATGAGTTTGTTGAATAAACTGTTTCCATTGGCTCTGAAAACTGGGCTTGAAAAGATATTTTTTTCAAGTGAATTGAAAACCTAGCCTCTCCAGTTAGGGTAAAAAATGTCATTTTGAGCTATTTCTTACGTTTACACTATTTTGGTCCAACCAGAGGTTTTTTTTTTTGGTTTGTTGGCATTTGATGGCGAGACCATTCCATACAGCCAGAGCGTCGTGTTCAATTAAAATTAAATTATGGTATCAAGGAGTATATATTTTTTTTAAAATTTGGCTTAACTTCTCTTTAACATCTATTGGTCATTCAAGACGGGGATTTTACCCTCCATTTGCTGGAAACTTGCAAACGAGCTACCCACATTGACCTCACCCAGCCTGGGTTGGGCCGAAAAAATGAGCCAACAATACGTGGTGTTCCCAGGTGGTCACCCATCCAAGTACTGAGCACGCCCGACGTTGCTTAACTTCAGTGATCTGACGGGATGCTTAACTTCTGTGATCTGTATTCAACGTAGTATGATCGTTGTCTTATAAAAAATATTTATTGGTACCTATTTAAAAATTTATTGCTATCGAAAAGGATCGACTTATATGAAAAGGGATTTTTACGTATTTTGGTGAGAGACTCAAAAAGTTTTTTGGGAGATAATGTGTATTTTTGGCAGGTCATTTAGTATATGCTCCAAGTCTTCTTTTTCCTCACATTCTGTACAATCTATATTTAGTTTGAGGAGATATGCTTTGCAAAGTACATGCTTTACACTTAATCAATTTATACAAACAATATTTTTTCAAGCAGCAAGGTTAGGTTATATTTCTACGGATTATAGGTACATATACGTCCATTGCATGATCACTAATAATACATTAACTAAAATGGAAATAGGAAATATTATTGAGGATGTTTGTAGTCATTTTGAAATATAAGAATTTCTAATTAATTTTGTATCGACTACACAGACCAGGGGCTTACACAGGATTTTTTTTCGGGGGGGGGGGGCTGGACAAAACAAGTAGGAAGTAGGTACCATGACAGCGTTGTGGTGTTGAACCCATTTAGTTTTACAGAGAGATAATGTAAACAAATTGTAAATCGGGGGGGGGGGGGGTAAATGGGGGCTTTACAACCCCCCCGATAATCGAATGTTTCTAAAGATAAAAGCGTAGCAAAGCCCTATAGGACCGGCATCCGGGGCGGTCCACCCTACCGTTCCTGCGCCTCTACCTATAAGGTGATGTAAACCCTAAAGTGCCCAAGATATAGGTTTTTTTTGAGATGTGTTTCTCCCTCCATATGTAGTAAACATTTGGGCGTTTTTTTCCCTTAAGCTACCTAGGTTAAATTTGTTTGCCTAATACCGCGGTGCCTCCCCCCCATCTGGCGGCCTTGTTTCAAAGTTACCATTATAATTAGGTAACAAGCAAAAATCCCACTGACCGATCGAAGAGGAAAATTTTTAGCTGTGACCTAAGATGAAACCTCAGAACGGTTCAATGAAAACCTGCCTGTTAACCCTCCTGTTAACATTTAAGTCTCTTGGTGAAACCCACCCAGCATATTTTAGTTAAAAATGTAATTATTAAAAACTCTACTCAACTAGTTAACACATAACACAAACCACAAATAATAATAGGTAATAATAAAAAGCAAGGTAGGTACAACTACTTAAAAGTCGAAAATATGTAGAAAAAAAGTTAAATCGCCCTAACTTTGCACTTTGTTATGTAAGTATGAAACACCTTTCCCAAAAAGTGTTTTCTGCGTGACATTGAAAAAGAAGCACAAGGTTTGATGATATACTCTCGCGTTTCACATTTGATGGCTTATCTCGAAAAAAAAAATCGGGGGGGGCTATAGCCGGCCAGCCCCCCCTTGTGTACGCCCCTGACACATACGAAACAGCTCGTGACTCATCAATTTACTTGTAGTCGAGCAAAATTAATTAGAAATTCTTATATAAACCTCGTTGAATACACCAGTTTCCGTCAGATCACTGAAGTTAAGCAACGTCGGGCGTGGTCAGTACTTGGATGAGTGACCGCTTGGGAACACCACGTATCGTTGGCTCTTTTTTCCGGCCCAACCCAGGCTGGATGAAGTGAATGTGGGTAGCTGGTTTGCAAGTTTCCAGCGAATGGAGGGTAAAACCATCCGTCTTGAATGATCAATAGATGTTAAAGAGACGTTAAGCCAAATTAAAAAGAAAAAGAAATTCTTATAACTAAAATGGACAGAAATAAATTAAAAATCTCCCTCCAAATGTGGGAAAATATTTTTAGGGAAGAAAATTATTGCTTCCTGGAGTCAGACGCCTTATGAATATGTTTTCTATCAATTATCTTTAGTGATAAATAGAGACCTCACTAATCGTAATAAACAATATTAAAGAACATATTAAAAATAAGCATTTCTGATCATGGCAATATTGGATCTATAATTATATGATTTGAACCGTGAAGTATAGACAGTACAGACTGTTAGATGAAAATAAATAAACCAGTTTACTTACTCAAATTCGGATGAATAGAAGTCAGGCAGGGGCATTGAGGAAAACTGAAAAACTATAGGATTTACAAAACTCTTGCCTTGACCCTAATGTCAATCTAAAAGAGATCTAATTAGGATTCAGGGCCGTACCAAAGATTTTTTTTCGGTGGGGAGGGTTGTCCGATGTATTGACAGCTAAGCCGGAGGACTAACACCTGAATATGATGATCATGGAAGGTGATGTTGTTTGTTGTTGTTGTTGATGATGATGATGATGTTGTTGTTATTATTATTGTTTTTGTTGTTGTTCTTGTTGTTGATGATGTTGTTTTTGTTATTGATGATGATGATGATGTTGTTGTTATTATTATTGTTTTTGTTGTTGTTCTTGTTGTCGATGATGTTGTTTTTGTTATTGTTGATGATGCTGATGTTGTTGTTATTATTATTGCTTTTGTTGTTGTTCTTGATGATGTTGTTTTTGTTGTTGTTGATGATGCTGATGTTGTTGTTCTTATTATTGTTTTTGTTGTTGTTCTTGTTGATGATGATGTAGTTTTTGTTATTGTTGATGATGATGTTGTTATTATTGTTATTGTGGTTGTTAATGTTGTTGTAGTTTTTATTGTTGATGTTGTTGTTTTGTTGTTGGTGATGATGAGTTACACCTTGCAATATTACATAAAAAAATTCGGGGGGNAAATTGGGGGGGGGGGTCTGGACCCACTAGATCTCACCCTTGGTACGGCACTGTTAGGATGGAGTTCTTCGACATTTTTAGGTGTTAAAATCTTTCTTAAAAAGTGCTTCTTTGATTTCTTTAGGTGTTAAAATCATTCTTGAAAAGTGCATCAGTCTTTTATGTGGGACGAGTCTCCTCATTCGCAGATTATATCTTCCCCTGTCTCCGGAGCCTCTACACTCAGACAGAGAATTTCTTTTCTTTTGGTCGTCTTAGTGTTTGATTTGTGGGTGGCCTTTTCAGAAACCACAAAATGGTTCACGTATTTTACAAAATGAAGGAAATAATTTGATTGAGATATTGCTAATTAGGGGGTTGGTGAGATAGAGGTAAGAAAATATTAACTTTTAGATAAATAAAAACAAAACACTTACCAAAAATACTATTTAAGGTTAGTCAACTCGACTAGACTGATGATGAATCGAATGATTCGAAACTAGTTTCTTTATAAATAATTATAAATAGTGTTTTTGGTAAGTGTTTTGTTTTTATTTATCTAAAAGTTAATATTTTTAACACTTATAATTAACATGTTATTCAAAGATGTAAGAAAATAGATTCAAACGCAGCCATCTTATTGAATTTTATCCTCATAAATTTGAGATATTGGCACACAAACTGCCGGTGTTATGGCACTCTTTAGTCTTATTCGGGCAGTATAAATAAGGACTATTATTCCTTAATTAAGAATAATGGTCCTTATTATCCCAAAATAAATGTTCCTGCTTCAAACCACAAATCACATCAACAAAGTGAATTGCCTACTTTTACTATTATTACTGCCCATACGGTGATTTTAGATGAAAGAGTAATAGAGGGGCCCATAAATTTTTCGCCCCGGTCCCGATTTTCTGTCTATGGCCCTGGGGAAACAGCTAAAGAGATAAGGCACTGAACAGAAGGTTGTGGCATGGTAGAATTAAGGAAGGCAACGCCGACCACAAATAGTTTGCATAAAAGGTGAGGTTAAAGAAAAAATAGTGACTATTATTCCACTAGACCTCATCCAGAAAAAGAGTAAGCAGTGTGTATTTACTTAATGAATCTTGTAGTGAAAAAGTGGATTAATGAACGATATATACCTATCAGACGATGTTGATCTTGTATAACCGAAAACTTTCAAGAGAGGTCATTCAATTCCTCTGTCCTCTGTTTGGTACTATTACGTCAAATGAGAGGCGAGTCAATATGTAACAGTTTGGTGTGTGTGTGACATGAAGAAAGAAATTATAAACTTTGATTTGAACACTTCGAGGCACATGCGATCAAATAGTGGAACTTTTATGTAACGTGGATTAAGCTAAGGACGGAAATAAGGATTTGAGCTTTNTCAGGATGGAGGAATGAGCAGGGGATTGAGGATAACGCCAACAGGTACCCACCTCAATCGCCAATGCCTGGAAAGTAGGGAGAAGGTACTATCGCAAGATGTAGGAATGAGCAGGGGATTAAGGATGACGCCAACAGGTACCCACCTCAATCGCCATTGCCTGGAAAGTAGGGAGAAGGTACTATCGCAGGATGTAGGAATGACCTCAATCGAATGCCTGGGATAGAGAGATTACTTCATGAAAGAGACACTAGGGACGGATGATTTACCCCAAAGAGATCCCTTTTGATAATTCCTTTGATATTTTTATGTTAAGTTCCCTCGCCGAAATTCGGCAATTGAGCTTTTTTTTTTAAATGAAGCCCTTTCCCTCAACCAGAGATGCCCTTCCCAAAATACCTTACTTAGAGGTAAGAGGAAAATTTCTATTTAAAGTAAACCTGGGAGTTTTTGAAGTATTTTGCAAAATACCACATCGCGATGTGGTCGTTTACCACTGAAAGCCATCTCTTCTAAAACGGCATATTTCTTTTGTGCAAAGTCTCCGCATTAGGCAAATATGTCCTTCAGCAACTTTTTAAAGGCTGGAACTTTTTAAAGGCTGGATATAAAGGCTGGATGTCTTCACATTACTAAATTTTCCAATTGCTATCTGCATCTATCTGCATAACTTTACAAAGTTTTGTCACTACCATGAATGGACAAAGTCATCCACTCCATAGTATTGAAAAAAATGCAGTAAACATAAGTGGAACTATCAAACACAGTTAAAGAAAGATCAAATTCACCGGGCAATCCGAGGAAATCAATTCTGGGAAATCCAGAAGAGATGTCATGTTGAAAACTCAAGAAACCGGGCCACAAGGATGATTGATCATTTTGTAGATAACCTTTGAATATATATTAACAGGAAGAAATGTAAGGTCTCAGCTCCATACAAAAATCGTTAGACACTTTTTGTAAAATTAGGGTCTTAACACACTAGAGAGCTCTGGTTTTCTGTAATGAACTCGTCTTAACGAGACCTTTAAAACAGGGTATCACTTGGTATAACTTCTCATTTAAGATTTTGAAGTAAGTCGGTGCCCAGGCTAAACGGCTGGCCAAGGCCAAACATTTTTTAGTCTAAAATTAATCCCCTGAAATCAAAGGGGCACGTGTTTTTGCGTTTTCTTATATTTTCAGCCATTCTCGAGATACGGGGGTGGGGTGAGACTTTATGGACACCCTGTATATTAACAGGAAGGTCTCAGCTTCATACAAAAATCGTTAGACACTTTTTGTAAAATTAGGGTCTTAACACCTCTCTGGAATGGCGGACATTATTTTTTTTCCTCGTTGGACTTATTTTTATTTTTTTCGTTTATTACTTAAATGTTATTTTTTCGTATGTAATTGATAGTTTATATCTAATTATGGTGTTTTGTAGTGTTTTCATTTTTTTGAAATGTTTTTATCGTCACTTAAAAATCGAATTAAATTTTCAAAACATTTGAAATTTACCGCCATAGAGAGAGCCTCTCAACTGAGAGATACTCTCAGATTTGTTTACATTTTTAAGTAAAAATTTCAATGCTGCCTTTGTGAAAATGCCTTCGGACTCTTCTCCGTGCGTCGCTCATTTATTTTGACCTTTGAGTTTAAATATGTTTATTATTTCATTTCGACGCTTACAGTCATGAAGAACGTTTGTTTTAGCTATCCAAATAATTATTATTAACGCTAGGTTGATGTTTTTCCCTAAAAGTCTGTACGATCCAGCACTGTACATTCAAATTTGCGTCGCGAAAGCTAAGACCCTAATCCATTTCAAAAGTGTCTAGCGATTTCAACTCATACATTCTTTCCTCGTTATGTATGTTCTGTGATGGATAACATCTAGGAATGGTTGGGCATTACATCACCTGAAGCCTTGAAAGAATTTGCTATATACTAGAAGAGAAACTTTTGCAATGAAAAGCATCTGCCATGACGCGAGGATGCCATAATAAATGAACGAGGAAGTTTACTTCAACATCAACATGATTCTTCGAGGAAGTTTACTTCAACATCAACATGATTCTTCGAGGAAGTTTACTTCAACATCAACATGATTCTTCGAGGAAGTTTACTTCAACATCAACATGATTCTTCGAGGAAGTTTACTTCAACATCAACATGATTCTTCGAGGAAGTTTACTTCAACATCAACATGATTCTTCGAGGAAGTTTACTTCAACATCAACATGATTCTTCGAGGAAGTTTACTTCAACATCAACATGATTCTTCGAGGAAGTTTACTTCAACATCAACATGATTCTTCGAGGAAGTTTACTTCAACATCAACATGATTCTTCGAGGAAGTTTACTTCAACATCAACATGATTCTTCGAGGAAGTTTACTTCAACATCAACATGATTCTTCGAGGAAGTTTACTTCAACATCAACATGATTCTTCGAGGAAGTTTACTTCAACATCAACATGATTCTTCGAGGAAGTTTACTTCAACATCAACATGATTCTTCGAGGAAGTTTACTTCAACATCAACATGATTCTTCGAGGAAGTTTACTTCAACATCAACATGATTCTTCGAGGAAGTTTACTTCAACATCAACATGATTCTTCGAGGAAGTTTACTTCAACATCAACATGATTCTTCGAGGAAGTTTACTTCAACATCAACATGATTCTTCGAGGAAGTTTACTTCAACATCAACATGATTCTTCGAGGAAGTTTACTTCAACATCAACATGATTCTTCGAGGAAGTTTACTTCAANCATACACTCATCATCCACTTCCTCTCACCCATCACTCATCATTCACTTTCCACACATTCAGTCCTTATCATTCACTCACTCAATCTCCACAAAGGTAAACAAGCCAGCTTCATTATGTGACAATCCTAAAAGATTTGGTGCTATAGGAAAAGCATTCCGCATTTCCGCCGACCCCAAATAGAATTAATAATAGATATTACTATTTACATAGGCAAAATTTTTTGGAAGAGTGGGTGGAACTTGACCTTTTTTCAATGATAATTTTGAGATATCAATATTTTTGTAAAGATTACTTTACAAAAATGTAACAGATTANTCAATACTTTTTGTAAAGATTACTATGTGTAACTGATTATTTATTTGGCCGTTTTTTCTTGATTTCTTCTTCTTCTTTTCGATTACACAACAAAACGGAAATCAGAAAATTTTTGTGTCTACCGGGCCCAAATGTCCAATAAGATCTAACACCAAAATATTAATAAAGTAATAGGCACTACAAAGCAAATAAAAACAGCAATATTTATTGTATATCTTCTTCCCTGAAGTTATAGCACTGAGAGTTTTAAATTTTGACATTTGCGGGTTTAATTGAATTTAAGTTTCCATACCTTCGTGCAAGAGTGCAAATTTTGAAATTACCTATCTCCTGTCCGGATTAACATTAACTTTTGAAGTTTATCCCGTAGTATTGTACTATACTACGGAATGTATGTTCAAAATTTCAATGACCTATCCCTTGTAGAACCGGATATCTGACGATGTGCAAAACCCGGTGAATTGCTTCGTGTAAAGATATAATCGTGCTTACTGGAACGTGACCGGTGCACCGCCATTCGCTCAGCTCCATAAATGTTGTCCATCAACTGGCCCTGACTATAATTGTGTTCAAGCTACTGATTATATATTATAGTATGTACCTATGCATAAATGTTGTCCATCAACTGGCCCTCACTATAATTGTGTTCAAGCTACTGATTACATATTATAGTATGTACCTATGCATAAATATTGTCCATCAACAGGCCCTGACTATAATTGTGTTCAAGCTACTGATTACATATTATAAGTAGATAAACTTTACGGAATATCCTGATCGACAAATTTATAGAAATGGTTTGATTGAACTGAAAACATGAACTTCTAAGATAAATACTACTCTTATGGAATTGCCAAGTTTGAAAAGTTGTAAACATAAGTGCAAGTCCAGTGATCTACTTTCTATTACGTTGTCTCCTGTGTGCCAAAGTACGCATCATATGCAACTTGCCTGACATACATTGATGTAGCTATAACAATGTTTCCGTATGAGGCCTCCCCCCCGATTTAAGGGGCCACTGGCTCCGGCGCTCCAAAGGTGATACCTTTATTTGAAATATTTTTTTGGGTGGCAGAGAATTCCACAGGAATTAACCCTGCCTTTGAATGAATTTTTCCCTCTTTTTTTTTTTTTTTTTTTTTTTTTTTTTTTTTTTTTTTTTTTTTTTTTTTTTTTTT
>CM022878.1:1392205-1403580 GCA_012654025.1 Pachypsylla venusta | reverse complement strand
TACAGGTATATTATTATTATTGGTAATCATAAAATCAGCAAATTAGATTTTTCCGATTGTTTGTTGCTTACTGAACGAAAATTATGTTCTTTTTTTCTGATAACGATTAATTGTGATATCTTTTTAATGTATTCACCGTAGTTGGGGACGTTTATTTGGTAGATACCACTTCTGACAATTGGTTTTATTATGTCTTTCTGATCAAATAAGTTGTTTTTAAAATTAGCACTCGAAAAGAGTCGAGATCGAGAGTCAACTCATGGAGTCGACTCATATTGAGCAGTCGAGTCGACTCATGTAAGTGAGTCGAAAATCCCATCCCTACAGTGCACACAATTTTAAAAATACAATTACCCATACAGGGTGATGGGTGTTGGGGAAGTTCTAGAGTTGGAGTAGATAGTGCGAGTCTAGTGGCTACTGGCGAACTATTGAAGTAGGCTAATTAATCTATCCCAGATGTAATCATAAAAAAAAACATTTCGGGTGAAAAGCAGCACTTTTCATGAGCATGCACGGATATGGGGGGGGGGCACGTGCCCTCCAGTTTTTTTAAGCGGTCGGTGTTTCTCAAATTTCATTATACCTAATCACGTAATATTTTTTTTTATTTTTTTTAATCAAATGAATGATTATCCGCTGCGTCTTTTATCCCATTGAGAGGAGGGGGGGGGGCACACGCCCCTAAATAATTCCCCATCCTGAAACTAAATAGAAATACGTAAATAAAAAAGTCATCACGCTTATAAAATTGCTTGTGAAAGGTATTTGTGGTAAGCTCTACAGCTTTTAACAAATTAGGTATCGTCCCTCAATAAACTTTGCATTAAAAAGTACTGCCCAGGACTCGAACCCCCGGTCTTTAGGTTACGAGTCCCGCCACCCTCCAAATTTTCTATTAGGTATATTGTGCGATTGTGCCCCCCCCCTCCCCCAAAACAAGAGGGCTATATCCGCGCATGTTCATGCGAATAATTTTAATTCATAATATAAAAAAAAATGGGCGCGTGTACTTATGTACGCGCGTGAGAAGTTATACTTCTTTTTAAAAATAAATTTAAAAATATTTCAAAATAAACATACTACCCCACCCGGGAGTGAACTCAGAATCTACCAACTATGAAACAGAGGCCTTGCCACTGAGCCACGACGTTCAATGGATATAGAATGAGAAAATACAATATTTAAATTTAACTCTCATCATTTTTTCATAACTAACTCCATCCTCATCACTTTTTCATAATAAACTTCATCTCTGTTAATTTTGTGTTACACTAATGCGGTAATAATTTTGTGTTACACTGATGTGGTGATAATTTTTTGTTACAGGTGCGCGCGCATCTTAAAATTTCACTCTAATCATTTTTTCCTTCCACATTAGGTATTCAGAAGTTTTCCATTTTTGCAATAGAGTGTATTGTAAATTGTTGTACTACTGCCCAACCTTTTCAGAGCTCTGCACTCTAAAATCAGCTCAACTCACACTACCTTCATCTCTGCGCACTTTTATTTTTATACACGTGATTTGACATATCTTTTTGTGACTTAGAAAAAGCAGGACATATTCGAATATTTTCAAAAGCAGGAAGGACAGACATGAAAAAAGCAAGACATTTCCTGCCAAAGCCAGACGTCTGGTATTCCTAATCCATACTAACTTATAAAACGCAAAGTCCAGGTGAAAGGTCGATTAATTATTTTCAATAGTGAACTTTTGGGAACAAAATCCCCCCCCTCCCACCCTTCTCCAAATTTGATTTTTCCATTTTAAGTTGCCTAGAATCCAAAAATCGAATGAAAAAAAAATCGTTCGTCATTTTTGCCACTAAGCATTAACCGATTTTGAGGAAATTTGGTATGCAGGTATTGCAGGTCCGGTACTACAATTTTAATATTGAACCCTTAATTTATATGTAGGTGACAGTAATGAAAAATGTCTCTGCACAATTAGACCTCTCAGTGGGACCAACATCCTTATAACCAAATTTCATCAAATCTATCAACGGTAAGTCGAAAAAATGCCGCCCATGACTAGAGGGACCATACGTCCCGCTTGGGAGACACTGGTCCAGCTGTCCCCAGCAACTGCTTTGGGACGCTAAAAAGCGGGACATTTTAGCGTCCCCAAGCAATTTCTGGGGACAGTGGGACCAGCGTCTCATAAGCGGGACTGTCTCGACGAAAGCGTATGATTTCCCTACTCATGACCAAAGGTGTTTGGCGTAGGGAGATGCCACCACCGTTAGACGAACGGGTTTTTTCATTTGTTTTAGGTATTTTGCGTACCTTGAACCGTAAAATACGGGAGGGAGGTAATATTTTAAGCCAGGAAATAATAAACTCATGAATCACATTGGCAAAGTTTTTTCACAGGCTTCAGCTGAGTAAATACAAAAAGAACCACAAAACTTAAAACTATATATACTCGTATGTTATTTAAAACCGTGAACGAGTGCCTCTTTTCATACATTACGGATATTTTGAGCATTTGAATTTTTAAATATGTGAACGGCAGATCTCAATCATTTTTAGTGCTCCATTTCACCACGAGCCCCCCCCCCCGTGGCCCAAAACCTAATGAGTTAATTCTATGAACATAACAAATGTCCATATCAAGTTTCAGCAAAGTCTGAAAACGCATTAGATACATTCAAAGGAAAACCATGGGGTTAAAAACAGAACTCATTTCTTTCGGTAGTAATTCTATCTAGTATATACTGAATGGGCCTCAAAACAGACAAACCACGATGACAAATTATTGCCCCTACCAGTAATTGAACCCGGATCTCCCGAGTGCAAGACTTGTGCGGTGATCACTGATCCTTGCATGCAAATAGTGCTCGCGAATTGTTGAGAAAAATGGCATAAACTGCTGGCGAATTGTTGAGAAAAATGACAAAATGTGCTGTCATGTTGAGAATTTGAGAACACCAGCTTTGAGTTGTCTAATTATAAATGACCCCTAGACAGATTGAAGGACATAAGTTATTTGATATCTCGCTTCTTAATGTGCAGATTTAATCGATCTGAAATAATGTTCTTCCTTTCAGTTTTATGGCAAAGTAAATCTTTTATCACCAATCAACTATAAGTTGCGCCATTTGGTGAGATCAAAGAATGATTCTAACATAAAAAAAAAATCATTCCATCTATTGGAAAACCTGGGGAAATTAAGTAAGTGACATCTGGCAAGAAGTAAGCGTTGAAAACAGAGCAAACCTGGGGACATCGCCGAGCAGATCAGGATGGCGTCTGAGACTAAGATGGGAAGAGGAAGTTAATGATATCTTGCAAGAAATGAACATTGAGAACAGAGCAAACTAGGGGGATATCGCCAGACAGATCAGAATGGCGTCTGAGGCTAAGATGGGAAGAGGAAGTTAATGATATCTTGCAAGAAAAGAACATTGAGAACAGAGCAAACTAGGGGGATATCGCCAGACAGATAAGGATGGCGTTTGAGGCTAAGATGGGAAGAGGAAGTTAATGACATCCTGCAAGAAATGAACATTGAGAACAGAGCAAACTAGGGGGATATCGCCAGACAGATCAGAATGGCGTCTGAGGCTAAGATGGGAAGAGGAAGTTAATGAAATCTTGCAAGAAATGAACATTGAGAACAGAGCAAACTAGGAGGACACCGCCAGGCAGATCAGAATGGCGTCTGAGACTAAGATTGGAAGACGAAGTTAATGACATCTTGCAACAAAAGACGTTGAGAACAGAGCAAACTAGGAGGACACCGCCAGACAAATCAGAATGGCGTCTGAGGCTAAGATTGGAAGAGGAAATTAATGACATCCTGCAAGAAAAGACGTTGAGAACAGAGCAAACTAGGAGGACATTGCCAGACAGATCAGAATGATGGCCTCTGAGACAATTTACTCCAACTGGGGTTTGATTTTTTTGAGGAGGGGGGGGGGATATTTCAAAATGAAAACGAGAATTTTGTTGAATACTAAGCATGGAACCCTGTATATCCCTCGTACAGACCATGTAGTGAACCGAATAATAATTTTTGATTTGGCAATTTGACAAAAGAAATTTATGAATCTAATTAAAAGTTAAAACAGTTGTTAAAATGATCATTACTTCAATTAGTTGGAACAAATCGTCATGTTTGTGATGATGATTCGTTCAATCTGCCAATTATTAATCATGATTGAGATTGTGCCTGTCGGGTATTTCATCAACAACCATTTTGATTGCGCTTGACCTATATTTTATAAGGAAGCTAATATTATTCGAAAGAATTCAAAGTTAAATCTAGCTTCTTCAACTCAATTTTTCTTTGAGACTACGCTAGGGATGTCGATATTATATCGATATTTTAACATTATTCATTTTAATGTAAACGCAAGTACAGATCTACACCTACACCTACCTACCTACAGACCTACTATTAAATAAAAATTTAATATCGATATTAAATTTTCGATAAATATCGGACATCGATATTACGCTTCCGGTAGTATCGATATCGGGAATATCGATATTCTTGATCCGATACGACATACCTAGAATACGTTACAGAGGGTACGTTAAGTTGGCCGGGTCATGTCGGAATTTCCACGTTTTTGTGAGCTCTATCGTTAGTGCTACGTTAGTGCTGGTTAGTGCCGTAAAAATGATCGTTAGTGCTCTCCCCGTTTCGGAGATATTAAACATTTTCTCCGGACCGGCCAACTTAACGGCAGCCGAGTCATGTCGGAATTCTTATTTTCTGAGTAGCACATTCGAACAAGGTTCGTTAGTGCTGGTTAGTGCCGTTAAAATCATCGTTAGTGCTCTTTCCGTTCAAAAGTTATTAAAGTTCAAAGTTATGATGCCAGCCGGGTCATGTCGGAATTCCTACGTTTTTAATAGTGCATTTGAACAAAAATCGTTAGTGCTCGTTAGTGCCGCAAAAATCATCGCTCTAGTCCTTCCCCTTCCGGAGATATTCACTAAAACGCGCAACGAAATGTCCAGTGTTATGTAAAATATTTAAGATTTTGGATAGAGCATGGGGCATTATATGCTTTATATATGTTTCCTCTTTTCAATTTAATAAAGGCAGCTTTAACAGAATTGACTAATTGATATCAAATACTGCGTGTCCCAAAAGTCTGAGACCACCTGAATATATTTTGAACGACTTTATGGGGAATTTTGAAATTTGGCACGGTATTATATCCCAGATTAAACCACCTGATGATGTGACCAATTTTTCAGGGGCGGGTCCATGTGGCCCCCAGGGGGCCCAACTTTTGTTTTTTAAATAAAAAAAAAACAATAAAATTCGAAGTACTTTGCAAAAAATTTCACACGTCTAGCGTGTTTGGTTTCAAAATGGCGGCTATTTGAAATTTCCAAGACATGACTTCCGGGAGTGTCTAAAACTAGGCGAATTATTTGCAATGGGATATTGAATAATTTAGTCATACATTTTTTTCGGGGCGGAATTATATGAAACCCCGAGGAGCCACTTGTTACTGAACGCACCCGATCAGGATATTATTGATAGCTCGATTATTTGCAATGGGATTCAATATCCCATTGCAAATAATCGAGTAAATTTTTTGCAAAGTACTTCTAATTATTAATTATTAAACCACCATCAGGTGTTTTAATTTGGGATATAATATATCATGCAAAATTTCAAAACTCCACATAAAGTAGTTCAAAAGATATTCAGGTGATCTCTGACTTTTGGGACTCCCTGTATATAACAAGCAATATACATTTTTTAACGTGAATGACACTTAAGAAATGTTAAATATTTTTAGTGGACATTAAAAATAAAAAAATCATGGTCTACGACCCCAGGAAAATTATCAGAACTAAAATATGATGTCAAGCCGTTTTCCATTTATCTTTTTTATCTTTTCGATTTATTTTTTTTTTATGAAAATACTACTTTGTNCCATGTAAAATTTCAAAACTCCACATAAAGCTGTTTAAAAGATATTCAGGCGGTCTCGGACTTTTGGGACACCTTGTAGAATGTTTGTAAACCAAGCATGTTACGGACAAATTAACAAAAAAATTAAAACCTCTGGAAGCTAGTAGCACATTCACGCCCAACCCATCACACATCACGTCAGTAATATATTTGCTACTTTTAGACATAATTCGTCTAGTTTTAGTGTCTAAAACTAGGCGAATTATATCTAAAAAGCAGGTTCCTCAACATTGGTGTCCTATGCAATCATTCAATATCCCATTGCAAAAAATTCACCTAGTTTTAGACACTCTTAGAAGTCATATCTTGGAAATTTCAAATAGCCGCCATTTTGAAACCAAACACGCTAGAATTGTAATTTTTTTTTGCAAAGTACTTTTAATTCTATTGTCTTTCTGAAAATGTATCACTAGATGGGGGTTCGTATTTAAAAAAACAAAAGTTGGACCCCCTGAGAGTTACATGGGACCCACCCCTGAAAAATTGACACACCATCAGGTGGTTTAATTTGGGGTATAATACCAAGCAAAATTTCAAAACTCAACATAAAGCTGTTCAAAAGATATTCAGGCGGTCTCGGACTTTTGGGACACCTTGTAGAATGTTTGTAAACCAAGCATGTTACGGACAAATTAACAAAAAAATTAAAACCCCTGGAAGCTAGTAGCACATTTACATCACACATCACGTCAGTAATATATTCATGGAATCTTTGATTTCTGGTATTTGTACGAAGTGTTTGATGTGTTCTTCAGGTCATCATATGGCAGTCCTAGTATGTTATTATTTTTGTTTATAAACATATAATTTTCTTTACTTGTTTAAGTTTGATATTTTGTTGATATAATGTTGCCTACTAAACTAGTTTTTGTTATGATGGAATACAGGATATCCCGGAATGACAGAGTACTCGTTAAACTTCTCCGAATTCTGGAAATCTCTGGAAATAATCGATAGCCTTTCAATCGGATATCTTGGAATTCAGGTTCCAACTCACTGACATTTTCTTACGAAACTAAACCTTCAAATTTGTCGCCCATGGCTGTATCCAGGACAGTGTTTGGGTCAACCCCCCCGCCCCGAAATTTCTGAAAAAGTTTNAATAAAAAATTTAATCAGAAGACTAGTTTTGACTCAATAAAAAAAATTGACCAGAAGACTACTAGTTTTGACTCAATAAAAAAGTAGCTCGGAAGACTAGATTTCATTCAATAAAAAAAAAAATGTTCGGAAGACTACTAGTATTGACTCAATAAAAAAAAATTGCTCAGGAGACTAGTTTCGATTCAATAAAAATTACCTTTTCCCAGCATCACTCCCCTCAGTGGTATTATCTACAGAGGATACTTTGTCATCTTCATCATCATAATTCTCTGTTGGATATTGCCAAGTGCACGACCTTTGCAAAGGATGGTTGGTATGGCTGGTCACTCGACAGAAACACTCTTCAGGTATGCTAGGTGAATCTCCAGGATCCCAACAAGGACATACATTTCCAGGAGTATGTGCAGATGCTGGCAATGATTTTCTACGACTAGGTAATGGTGTACTGGTATTCCAAGAGGAAGGGGTTTCAGAACCTACGTAAGTACGAATTTGTTCCAGGGTTTCTTCACATCGACATTGGGCAACCTGGAAGAAACAAATAGGCGCATAAATAAAATGTGAGAAAAACCCCTGCCGATGTGACACATGGGTTAGGCTAAAAAAATACCACCCCTGAAAATTTGATATTGAAAGGTGCGTTTCCACTTAGCGACATTTGTCGCGCGACACAGGTCGGGCGACAATTGTCGCGCGACATGATCTGTTTCCACATGCAGCATGTATCCCGCGACATTCCTTTCACCATCTACAGTCTTGTTTATATTCTGGCAAGATGAAGTCATACATTAAATACATTTTTAAAATTTATCTGAAAATTTTCCAAGTATTTTTCCCGCTGTTATTATTTTCCTTTCTTGTGAGTAAGTTGCAAAATGAGTGACGACGATCTTGTTGCAGCTGTAGCTTCAGTTGCTATCATAATTGGCTTATCGAACTCAAACCGGCGTAGGCAACATAGATACAGGGGTCGTCCCTCTCATGAAGGTATAAAAGTCGTGAAAGGTATAGTTAAAGTGATTTAATCTCACTTTATACTCTCACTCAATGTAGGAATCAAACTAAACAAAAATGAAAAGTCGCGCGACACGTTTCCACTTAGCGACATTTGTCGCGCGGCCCTTGTCGCGCGACAAATATCGCTAAGTGCAAACGCACCTTTAATCAGGTTTTTCTTGATTTCCCCCAAAATATTATTTTGGCACTGGGTACCTCTCTCAGTGGACCAATTCCCATGGATTAATGATTATCATCTGTTTGGTCTACATTGACCCTGTATATGTTAGGATTTAATAATAATATCGATTGGTATTATTAATTATCAATAACATTTGAGATTTGAGACCACCAAGCAAGGCCGGCCGATACCAAGTTAGTCCATATTCCATAATGAGTATAGTATTTATTACTACTACTATATACAGGGTGTCCCAAATACCGCCTGAATATATTTTGAACAGCTTTATGTGAAGTTTTGAAATTTTGCATGATATTATATTTAAATGATTGCATAATGCATAGGACACCAATGTTGAGGAACCTGTTTTGTAGAAATAATTCGGCTAGTTTTAGACACTTCGCCTACTTTTTAGATTTTTCTAAAAAGTAGGCGTTTAGTCTTTATTTTAGGGTTTTAAGTGTTTTTAACCAGTTTCTAATTTGGAAACCAAACACATTCTTAGAAGTCATATCTTGGAAATTTCAAATTGCCGCTATTTTGAAACCAAACGTTCTAGACGTATAAATATTTTTGCAAAGTACTTACAATTTTATTGTCTTTCTAAAAATGTATCACAAAATGGGGGTTCGTATTTAAAAAAACACAAGTTGGACCCTCTGGGGGCCACATGGGACCCGCCCCTGAAAAATTGGTCACACCATCAGGTGGTTTAATTTGTTGTATAATACCATGCAAAATTTTAAAACTTCACATAAAGCTGATCAAAAGATATTCAGGCGGTCTCGGAGTTTTGGGACACGCTGTACTATGAGCTCACTTCGGAACTACTTGTTAGAATAAGATTGCACACTTTAACATTGGCATAACTGAGAAAATTATAGACTTGTTCTCTAATATGTCATTGACGATGGGACGATCGCGCGATAGCATTGATACAAAGCCGGATGCAAAGAAGTAAATAACTAGGCGAAAAATGTAACCTTATGTGATGATTGTGATTTTATCTGCCTCGTTAGCTCGGTGGTTTAGGCCAGCTTTCACGGCTCAATGGTCACTGCACTAGTCTTGCATTCGGGAGACCCAGGTTCGAATCCTGGCGGGGGCATGTAACCTTATATGATGATTGTGATATTATCTGCCTCGTTAGCTCGGTGATTTAGACCAGCTCTCATGGCTCAATGGTCACTGCACTAGTCTTGCATTTGGGAGACCCAGATTCGAATCCTGGCGGGGGCAAAACTAATGTAACCTAATGTAAAAATATGATGATTGTGATATTATCTGCCTCGTTAGCTCGGTGATTTAGGCCAGCTCTCACCGCTCAGTGGTCACTGCACTAGTCTTGCATTCGGGAGACCCAAGTTCGAATCCTGGCGGGGACAAAACTAATGCAACCTAATGAAAAAATATGATGATTGTGATATTATCTGCCTCGTTAGCTCGGTGATTTAGGCCAGCTTCCATGGCTCAATGGTCACTGCACTAGTCTTGCATTCGGGAGACCCAGGTTCGAATCCTGGCGGGGGCAAAACTAATGAAACCTAATGTAAAAATATGATGATTGTGATATTATCTGCCTCGGTAGCTCGGTGATTTAGGCCAGCTCTCATGGCTCAGTGTTCACTGCACTAGTCTTGCATTCGGGAGACCCAGGTTCGAATCCTGGCGGGGGCAAAACTAATGTAACCTTATATAAAAATACTAGCAGGATACGCCCGCTTCGCTTGGCGCCTTAGAGGCATGGCCGTTTATAGTTTCAACCCCAAAAGTAGCCTATGTCCTTTCCTAAAGTTTAGTCTATCTCCATACCAAATTTTATCAAAATCGGTTCAGTAGTTTAAGCGTGAAAGCGTAACATACAGACAGACAGACAGACGGACAGACAGAGTTACTTTCGCATTTATAATATTAGTATGGATGATGATTGTGATATTATCTGCCTCGTTAGCTCGGAGATTTAGGCCAGGTCACTGCACTAGTCTTGTACTTGGGAGACCCAGGTTCGAATTCTGGTGGGGGTAAACATTTGTAATTGTGGTTTGGATGTTTTCGGGGCCTACTCAGCCTCGTGAGGACAATGAGTAGCTATATATGGGTATAAATACGCATTAGCGATTCGGTGCCAGCCATTGTAGGTAAAGTTGAAAATTTGGATAATGATATTCTGTTTACAATAGAGAGATTTTGCAAATTTATCGGAATACGAAAACCATCCCGAAAACGATGTTGGGTCAATTTTTCGTCTCTGCGCATGACAAAATTTTTCGTAGCTCGGTTTTCGCTTTGGGAGTCCCCATAATTCGAGTAGATTATAGGGCTGGTTTTTTCGTAAACGAAAAGGAAACTAGTTGAGAAAATCCCGCGTAGTTTCAAAATATATATAATTCACTTAGGATATGAAACTTTTTTTCTGGCAAGTGTTCATTTTTTTAATTCTTTTTCATCCGAGTATTTGGTGTTTCCTTTTCGGTTGTCTATAAGCTGTCAGTCTATTCAGGGTGTCTACCAAATCGTCAAAGTGAAATTCCCTGACTTTTCCAGGTTTTTCAGTCTACTTTTCCAGATTTTCCAGTGTACTTTTTCAAGATTTTGTCTCCCCCATCTGACTTCAAAAAACACAATATTGGGGCCCAGGGACCCCAAAAACTATGCAGCACATTTTCTTCATACCCTNTTAAAATGATTAGCAAAATTCAAATAACATTTCAATGAGAACATCTGATATTTCAGTGAATGTTTGTAATAATTTTCTCTCCAACATGGTTGATTGTCAACCCAATATTTTATGAAATGTCACACAAATTGATGGAGGGGGGGGGGAAGGTCCGGAACACTGAACAATCATCGCCTGTCTGAAGCAATTATCACTATAACCTATTGTCTGCCCACACACACAGCATTTGCAAAGTCCCTACACATATACTTGGAAGAGAAAGAACATATGTCAATTTCAATTTTGAATTAACCTTTAATGGGAAATGCTCGTTCATATCAAAAGTAACTAATTGGTCTATATCAGTGATTCCCAAAATGGTCCAGGTGAACTCCCAGGGGTCCAACTCGACGGGGGTCTACGTTGGCGTGACCAAAAAATGGGGGTTCACAATTAGTAAGCGGGGGTCCACGAAAATTTATCTGGTTTCGATA